>KZ063581.1:13791-27941 GCA_002091835.1 Anopheles maculatus
GGAGGAAGCACCGGTGGTGGCCACCAAACGGCCCAGCAAAGCATGTTCTCCGACACCGGGCAATCCGCTGCCGGTGGTGATGATGATTTGCCCCCGCCGGTTAACCTGACCATGCAGAACCGCAGCCGCTCGTTGCTGAGCTATACGCACGAAGGTTTGGCCGCATCAGTAGCCGGTAGCGGTGGCGCCGCATCGGCCGTTGGTTCGGCAGCGACGGGCGCATCCTCCACATCCGGCAGCCCGCCGGTCGGGATGGTACTGCAACTTACTACCTCCTCGTCCGCGTCGGCCATTATCGGGGCGAGTCGCGAGCAAAAACTGCGCACAACCACCACGGGCCTTGCGTTCGACAGCCTGATGCTGAAGCACGTGTGTGCGTGCGGCGATAATGCCAACCATCCGGAGCACAGCGGCCGTTTGCAGAGCATATGGGCCCGTTTGCTCGGTACGGGGCTTGCCATACGGTGCGACAAGCTGCGCTCGCGCAAAGCGACCCAGGAAGAGCTGCAGACGGTGCACACCGAGGGACACGCGCTACTGTTCGGCACGAGCCAGCTGAACCTCGGAACGGGTTCGCGGTGGTACGGCCCCCCGGCCATCATGCCGAGGCGGACGCTGCGATGGGTTTCTGCTTCTTCAATTCGATAGCGCTGGCCGCCCGATTGTTGCGGCACCGAATGCCGCACGAGATGCGCCGCGTGCTGATCGTCGACTGGGATGTGCACCATGGCAACGGTACGCAGCAAGCGTTTTACGATGACGCGTCCGTCCTGTACCTGTCCGTCCACCGGCACGACGACGGCAACTTCTTCCCGGGTACGGGTGGGCCGGCCGAGTGCGGGGTGGGCGCTGGCCTCGGGTACAACGTGAACGTGGCCTGGTCCGGCGGCGTCAACCCACCGTTGGGCGATGCGGAGTATTTGGCAGCATTTCGCACCGTGGTAATGCCGATAGCGCGCGACTTTGCCCCGGACATTGTGCTCGTATCGGCCGGGTTTGATGCGGCAGTTGGACATCCGGCCCCGCTCGGTGGGTACGTCGTTTCGCCTGCCTGTTTCGGTTATCTGACGCGTGAGCTGATGCAGCTCGCAAACGGCAAGGTAAGTAAGAAAATGGGCAGAAATTGTCATTTTAGTATGGCTCACGTCCGACTGCACTACATTGTGCGTGTGCTCTCTCTCTCTCTCTCTCTCTCTCTCTCTCCGGTTTTCAATCTATAGATTGTGCTTGCACTAGAGGGAGGATACGATTTGCCCGCGATTTGCGATTCAGCGGAAGAGTGCGTACGGGCGTTACTGGGTGAAAGCACCACCTCCACGATCGCACCGTCCGAGCTGGCTCGGCCACCGTGCCAGGCGGCAGTGGAAACGCTGCAGAAAACGATCGCCATTCAGGTGTCGCATTGGCCGTGCGTCAAGCGTTTCGCCCACACCGTCGGACTGTCCGCGCTGCAGGCGCACAGCAGCGAGCGGGAAGAGTCGGACACCGTTACTGCGATGGCGGGCCTGTCGATGCAGTCGCTCAAGAGGTAATTGAATTGTTCGCGCAGGCAAAACGTGGTGTTTTACACCGTTTTCGAGCCCAAGTAAACACCTTCCAGCTGCATCTGAACACTGTTCAACCGTAGGTAAACACTTGACGTCCAACTAAATAGCTGCTGCCTAACTGAACTTCGTTCAAACGAAACTCAACATCGTCCAACCCCAACTAAACATTTGGCACCTCCAAGCTGATATGTTTACATGACATAGATTTAGCTTCTTTATGTTCCTTTCATTTGCAAAGATTAATAGACTAAAAATAGATTTATTTTTTTAATTCAGGCACAAGCAAATTTTATAATAAACTGCATACAATTTAAAAAACATTTTCTTCATGATGACCGCGAATTTGCTATGAACGAAGAAGACAACGATGATACAAGAAACGAGGCCGTGGAATATAAACGTGCAATGACGTTAGGATGGGACGGGGGAATTAATTCTTAACGAATTGAAAATGGGGGGATACACGTTTTTGAAAAATAAGGGAACTCTAAACTAAAAAAAAACCTGCATTACCCCCGCAGGTTAGATTGTGTTTGTTTGTGTTGGGATGTACAAAACAACATTCGCACACAGGCACGAATTTTTGTTTCATTTGCATATATGGATTACATGTGGATGGACTGTTGTAATATTTAATAGAGCTTAAAATGAATTTGTTTATCGGTTCCGTTACGGACAAAACCATAACTAAGGAAATAGACAGAAAAAACAGCGTATAAGATGTACGAAACAAAACATTTTGGAGGGAGAAATTTACACAAATGCACGTTCGGAAACGATTGTGGTATGTGTGTACCGTTTGTATTTAATTGGAGCAAGGGTTGATGTTTGGCACTGTAAATCTTCTAATAATTTTCTTAACTGTATACACATAAAGACGTACACACGTACACAAAAAAAAACATACGTATGAATCCGTATCCTTGTGAAGGGGAAGGAGCGCGAGATGATAAAACGGTTAGACACTGTTCAAGTTTTCCACGAGTGCCGTTTCTGTTGTTTAATAGAAAGGTCAGCAGGCCTGATTGGTATTTGAGAAGCAGCAAATTGACGGTTTCTCATTCTTTGATCATGATAACACCTCCTTCTGGCATATTAATTCGTTTCGGTTGTTAGTATTTGACACAAATGAAGAAACAAACCTTAATATTAACCAGATGTTTCATATTGCATACGACGACCCAACCGTTCATTAGAGTACGCGTTCCCCGTTGCCGTTTTAACAGGAAAACCGACACAAACCCTGTTAACCGTTTTGACCGACACAAAGCAAAACAAATGGCTTCACACAAATGCATCCAAATCGGGATCTCAATAAAGGACAAATAGTAAAGTATGTCAATAACAACCATTTTGTATCGCCCTCTAATACAATTAAACACCAAAAACGCTATTAGGGCATTTGAACTCGAACGTGTGTGTTTGCTTATCATAACTGGCATCGTGATTGTTTTTTTTTGTTTTTGTTTGAAACGACATGCAACACAAGCGAAGTGAAAACCTAATTCTTCTTTGTCAAAATCAAATCATTTAAATTGACGACGCCACCCCCCCCTTGAGTGTATTTTACACTTATTTTAAAAAGAAAACTAAATCTCCCTCAACACACCATGACACACAGGAGACACATACACTTAATTCTTCAAACGCACACAAACACACTTGTATTGTACTTGTAGTAGTTGTATTTGGAAGTTTAGTTCTTAAAAAAAAATTGACGTTCAAACACCTTAAGATACAAAAGCAAAGAAGCTAATGTGGAAATTGTTGGATTCTTCGTTCGATATCTTTGGATGTATGATAGTTGTGTGGTGATGGATGACAGGAGGTTAGGTAGATCTGTGAGAGAGTAGAATATCCTCAATCTTTGCTACAGTAAAAAACATAAACAAAAGTTATTGTTTTTGAAAGGAAAGAAGGCACACGTACGTACAATTGCCACACACACACACACATACGACAAGCATGGAAAGCTTCAGGCTGATTGTATTACATGTACATTACTATGGTGGGTGTGTATGTATGGATGTGTGTATAGTTCTATATAAAGAATAACTAAACGTAAAGGATTGGTGCCACACACACACCACCACAACATCGCATATTCCGTCTAAATTTAATCACCACACCCGAAGCGCATCGCAATGATCGTACAACCCTTTTAACTGATAAAAAATAGTAAAACAGAAACGAATGGTCGGATATACAAGAAGCAGGCGCGCACGTACACAAACGCATCAGAAGAATTGTTTAACGTTAGCTGTTTGTGTGCGTGTTTTTTGTTTGTTTGTGGCCAGCAATTATTATAGATGGATTGAAAATGCTAAACAAAACACAGAAAGAGGAAAGGTTGGTGAGATACACTTTTGAGATAGATGTGTGTGTGTGTGTGTGTGTGTATGTGTTTTAAAACCACGAACTAAACAAATTGTCGTGTAGAAAAGCTAAAATAAGGCGAGAAACATGCACACACACAAAGCTGTTAAAAACAAATGTCCAAACAAGCAAGTAGAGGATCATGTATGTGTGTATGTGTGTTTGTGTGTGTGTGTGTGTGTGTGTGTGTGAAACCAGTCAGAAAAGAGCAAAGGTATGAGGAAAATCTATGTCACTATTGAACCTGTTACCTGTGTGTGTGTGTCTAGTTGCTTCTAACTGTTTACATGTACTGCTTGCATTTTGTTACCATGTGTACTTGCCTGTACTTGGATAACCTTTTGTGACGGGGAAAAGCAACAACAAAACGATGGAGGTTACCACCAATATTATTTAATTACCCACTTCGCCCATGTTTCGCACCAGTCTATTTGCTTTACTTTACGTTCGTTTTAAGGTATATTAACTGAATTGCTCAACCATTAGAACATGCTGTATAACATGCATTGCCGTGTCTCTCCACCGTGATTAAGACACTTATACTATTACTCTATAGATGTGTATAGATGTATGTGTCATTTGTATAATTAATGTTTCTTATAAAAAGCTCATACACACGTACTCTCTCTCTCTCATATACACGCACATACATGCATACTGACACAGACAACCACACACACACACATCTGCTAGTAAGGAAGTTTTATTTGACGTTTATGGCCAGTGGTGGTATATCGAGATTTTAGTACGCTCGTGGCGGAAAGAGGGGGACTTCGCGATGGAAACTTTCGCAAAAATTCTGTCTGGTTTTTAGACAGATAGATCCCTTTAGACAACGAAGTCTCGCGGATGACAAGTTCTCTTGACTACTAATCGAAGCCTCATGATCGGTGAGGCCATTCGCATGACGGGAGATCTCTCGTTACTAATCCCTTGGATGGAAAAAAATCCTTAGACGATTCTTTAAACGAGGCCCCACATTTGCCGTCAATGGCCTTCAGACGACGTGGACTCTTGGTAGACGAGACTCCATTTATGGTTGTTTACCTGCAACACACACACACACACACACACACATAAACACAGTCTATAAGCTTTTCATTCTCCTTCCTCAACGAAAAAAAGCCCATTCTTAATGGTGTGTCAAACTCAACGTATGGGTTCGTCCATTTTGCTGTGTATCGATTGTGTATGTGTGCTACCTCTAAGTAGATGAATTTCATGGTAAAAAAACACAAAACACATCCAGCTTATAGATAGAATACAAACAAAAACTAAAGTAAAACAAAAAAAAAACAACATATAATGAGCGAAACGTGAAAAAGTGATATAATAGTTTCAGGTAAAAACATAAAAAAAAAACGTTTAACGTAAATAAAAAAACAACATATGCCGTGTGTATATTGATGGAAACAAGGTTCGACATATATCAATAGTTCTAGTAATAACATATGCGGCGCAGTATGACGTACAACAACCTCCTGTCACTTCTAGGAAGTGTGGATAGGAGGATAGAGAGTGCGCGAGAGGGTTCTGGCGTAGACATGCCATTTTATTTTATACATATATATGTGATGGGGGTTTATCAGGTATGGTGTCCAACAAAACGGATAAAGATTATCTTCAATTTTTCTCACACACACACTCACACACACACACACACACATACACACACTCCACACTACACAAAATTATCGCAAATATTCTGCTCCATTAGTGTAGCCGTTTTTATGTACGTGTGTGTGTATGTGTGAGTGTGTGTGTGTGTGTGTGTAGGTATTTATGTTCCAAACAATGTATATTACGAGTAAACAAAACAAAACAAAAACTAGTAAAATATGACACATATGTGGCAGGGATTTCAGAAGAACAAAAACAAAACACAATATCTTTGGATGCTCTAGCAAAGCGAATGAAAACACTAAAGAGATATGTGTCACAAGTTATAGATCACTTGTCAGCGTACCGCACATATTTTTGCTGTACGCATTGACGTCTCTCCTTTAAAGTTATACGAACCGAAGCAAAACGGAAGGAAATTGATAGCAGTTCTCCAGCCTCTAGTAGTTTATAAGCTCGTCTTTCTGGTTGGGTTTCGACGAATGGTATATGCGTTGCCTAGACAGAACTAGGCATGCCCATGTGTCAAGTAGCTCAGTTTTATAAAGCATTCTAACAAGTGTGAGACGGCCACCCGTTTAGCTCCTCTCGCATCATTTAATGTGCGAAGATCTCGAAGAGTTATTTTGTGAGGGGGCAGTGTGTGTTACCTTGTAGAGGACAGAGAGCTACTGTTCACAAATGAAAGCGCGCGTCTTGCGTCCATTTATTGAGGCACGAGTGTGTCGGTGTTTTGAGCTTACGAAGCCGAAGACAGCACGCGTTTGCCGGTTGTGTTGAAAAAGAAGAATCAACAAGAGAGATCATAGGCAGTGGCAGAGTCGCTTGGAGGAGAGTGTTTGGTCGCTTTTTAAAAAGCAAATCCTTTTGCAACGAACACACGCACACATATATATATATACAGACAGATTCACACAGGAAGCAAAAATTGAAAGAGTAAGAGCTGCGCCTATACAGTAATATAGCAACAAATGTTTAACAGAAACAAAAAAAAAACTATGCTTAATTGTTTGATAACAATGGAAGAGCTTGGTCAGAGGGAAAACAAAAAAAAACACAGAAGCGTCCAATAATAACGTAGTTATAAAACGCGAGAATAAAACACGAATAATAGAGCAGAAAGAGAGCATATTTTTGGGTAAACGTAAATGTCTGATTGTGCGCGTAATCCTCTAGCTATAGGGTGGTGGCAATTCACAACCGGTACGGAATTCAATCAAAAAGGAAGCAACAACAAGAAACAAACGGATTTAAATGTTACATGTAGATGTGTTGTCGCAAATAACAACAACAACAAAAAACAAAATGGAATGTCCACGAACGGAAGAGACACGCATTAGCAGAATGTTTTTACAGAAGAAGCGAAACGAGCGTAGGAAAAAATATTTGTTGTGTGCACCACAGGAAAACCCCGGAAGGAGTTGTTGTTTGTTATGGAATGCTTCTATAAATCACAAGCATACGTATCGTTACTACTTAAGCGCCCACACCTCTACCATTCACCCTATTTTACTACTACCACCTAACCACGCAGTTGCCGCAGTCAGTGTGCTGCCGCCGTTGTGTTGGCTCCTCTACTGTTTCCTTAATTCAGTTAATACTAGCCCCCACTACCCCTTCATCCGACACAGGACAAACCGATCCGATGTGTGTGTGCATGCGTGTGTGTGTGTAGGTGTGTGAATGTTGTTGTGGGCTAGATGGGTATATATATATATATGTAACAGAGCACGTGTATCCTCCCCTGTGTCATCCTGCTATACCTGATATCTTGATTTGTGGTTATAGAGATGCGAGCGAATTTTATCCGTGTACCAAGTGTTACGACTTACGAATACTGCAAACACACATACACACACTCACACAAAAACGAACATGATTGCCAGATACCAAGAAATGGAGAGAAAGGCGAGAGAAAGAGAGTTATATTTAGTAGTGGAAGCAATGGGAGAGAGAGAGAGAGAGAGCCTTTTCTTGTAAACTATACAAACGAAAACGAAAACGAAAACGAAAGAGTGCTGGACACTTGTTTCAGTTTGTTTTTTGCCTTTGTTTTAACACATATATATGTATGTGTGTAAAAATATATTTTGAAGAGAAGATATGATACCCATGGAAACTTACATCAAAAGAATCAGCAACAAGCAAAACATATATGGAACCGGAAACAAGCGGGTGTGCGCCCTCTCCTTCCCCTTTAGTCGCTAAACCAAACAAGCAAACAAACAGAATAGCGCGGTAAATGGGTAGTGTTTGAGTGTTCCGAGACCACCAACCACCAAGATATATGGGGATCTGGATCTTATAGTTGAACCTTAGCTTAATTAAGTGTTAGGAAGTGTGTTTTGTTGTTTTTGGAGAGAAAAGAAACAAAAAATCCCGACCGATATGGATCATATTGACGCGCTGTCCGTGTACACTATAGGTAGAGAGCAATCGAAGGTTCTAAAGCCCCGCAGCAGGATTAGCAGGACTGTTTCTTCTTCTGTTTTTGTTGCGAGCCCGAAGCCGGTGATGATGTAGGTTGATTTGTGCTCTCCATTCCCGTATTTGCAACAAACACAAGGGTATTAGCAATTTGACAACCGTATACTTATTAATTATGACGCAACTAGAATGACAGCTCTATATGCCCCCCCCCCCCCCCCCTGCTTGCCCAATCGTCGTCGCCCTAGCATATAGCTGCCTTTGTTGTGTTGTGATTTTTCCTTTCCGGTCTCTCTCTATCCTGCTCACATCCCGGGGTAAGATTTTATCTTAGGCTTAGGCTAAGTAAACTGGACAACGCTAAAGTTTTATTTCTCTTAGTTTTCAGTTTTTATCAAAACAGCCATAAATATGGATAATATATGGGTGGGAAGAGTAAAAAAGAAAAGTTCAAAATGGGCGATTGGGATGGGGGAGGGGGGGGGGTGGTTTGGGGTTCGGAAACGGGGTTTTACTTGTTTGCAAAAAAAAAACAACCGTAACGCATAATAATTAATCATCTTGAGACATTCCTATTAAACAAAAACAAAACAAACAAACAAAAAAAAACAATGTTGTTATTCTAAGAGAACAAAAAGTATTTTATGAGAGTAAAAAAAGAGTATAATAAAATATGTTACGCATAAAATAATTGAAGTGAGGGGTGTTTTTGGTATTTGGTTTTCGATGCTCCGGTTTGTCGTTCGTCAAATGCTTTGCTGTTGTTTAGGAGGTGCAAGGTAAGATGAGTTTACATAATATACATTTACTTGAACACTTATCCTAGCCAGAAGATTGCTTGCTGCACTCCACAACTTGGTAAATGGTATATAACAAATGTGAGAAACTACGCAATTAGAGCTGTTGTTCCAGTATAAACTCTGCCTGAACGCAACTCAGAAACGATTGCCTACCAATAGCGGGAAAGAACGAAGAATTAGTAGATCACCGAAATAGTGAACTTTGGGAAAGGATTCGGAAAATGAAAGTCAGCTACTGACCGGTACGTCATTATGCGCAATACTGGAAAAAGCTTGGAGATTATTGTGGATCAGGTGAACGGAGATGGAAAACTTTCGGAGCAAACTGATACCTATCACCCAAGATGGACATCCCTGTCATGGCTTGGAGGAAGAGGAGGGGGAGATCATCTTCTGTGAGTTAATCCAGCGTCCTGGTATACGAGGGCATGACATAAACATCAATGGTGTTAGGTTCTCCTATACATCAGAAGCATACCAATGGATTGAGCTGGGATCGAGATCCCAGACACCGAGAACATCTACATTATGACTCTATAAAATGATCCAGGAAACTTTATATTCTCCTTATGCATTGATGATTCCCTGCTTGTGGAAGGAAGTACGCCCCAAGTTGCGGTGGTGTTCATAAATGTAGTGAACAATGAGTTGAAATGTAAGAAGCGATAATAAACTCTAGACC
Source organism: Anopheles maculatus (assembly GCA_002091835.1). NCBI lineage: Eukaryota > Metazoa > Arthropoda > Insecta > Diptera > Culicidae > Anopheles > Anopheles maculatus. The sequence continues at coordinate 23,244 of KZ063581.1, forward strand.
ATTAACGTATATCCCACTACTAGAATCCGCCGACCAAGAGTCCTTAACACCCAACCACTTTCTGTTTGGCAACTCACATGGCAACAAACAGATCGCCTATCGCCAGAAGCAGAAGAAAAAAAACGCTACCCTCAGGAGCAGTCGGAAATTAGCAAGGTTAGGAAATTAGATCGGCTGAACAGGAGGGGGGTGGGCAGACCGGCCAACCGACCTGCCTGAATGTCGGGTGGGTTACCAGACGAAAAACCAAACCACCACGAGGCCCTCCAGAGGTACTGGTGGCTTGAGCGCAGGGCCAGTCACCCTGCCTCAAGTAACCAACGGACTACAGAAAGCTTATACAATTTCTCGAGACCCGGATCCAACGATTCTAGACCCCCGCACCGCCCCCGGACTACGATTTATATGGGCTCATGGAACGTACGCACTCTCTACAGAGCCGGAGCCTTGAAGCAACTGGATGACGCCCTAGCCACATTGAACATGGACCTCGTTGCACTGCAAGAGATTCGTTGGCTAGGGAATGGTGTGCATAACAGGCGTGGCAGCAACCGCTACGACATTTATTATAGCTGCCACGATCGCCACCACATGTTCGGAACCCGGCTGAAATCCGAGACTATCGGCTGCAAGGCTATCTGTTGTGTCCTTAAAAATAGTTACACGCTTTATTACAAAACAGGATAAATATCGACACATTACAAAAACACGTTAAAAGAAAGGAGACCCGCTCCTTGTCGACCTGTCGGCTTCCCTGACCAGCAAGAGTGTGTGTGTCCGCTGTTTACACGCATCACCAGGTAACATCGCCTGTCACCTGTGAGCGGTTGACGCAAAGGCTGCGTACGTATGCCTTAAGCCGAGCTTACACAATCACACCTCAACACTATCAATGATAGGCTATGCACCCTGCACATGCGAGGCAGATTCTTCAACATCAACCCCCTTAACGTTCACGCCCCTACCGAAGACAAGGACGAGGGGGATAAGGACCTGTTCTATGGCCTCCTCACAAAAACCATTGACCAGTGTCCCAGGTATGTAGAAAGATCGGGAACGTCAGTGTAGAGTATTATATTTTATTCCTTATCAATTCACTGCCTGTGTGCTACTGCCCTACTTCTTCGGCTGGTCGCCTTTTTATATCCTCTCTCTGCAAAGGTGTCGAACCTTCTTTCCCACAGGTATGACGTAAAAATCATCCTGAGGGACTTTAATGCAATGGTTGGCCTAGTGATGCGTTTCAGAATCGTCCGTCCCCGCGCCAATGGGGATAAAGCTAACACGCAGGCTCGCCTCAACACGGACTCCCTAAAGGACAGTCATGTCCAACAGGCTTTTGAAGCCGCTTTAGGTGAGGCTCTACTACCAACAAACGAATACATAACTACGAGCGAACGGTGGAACGCTCTAAAAACGAAGATAATCAACTGTGCCAATACCACACTCCCACCACGTCGGGACAACACCAGATCTGGCTGGTTCGACGATGAATGTAGACAAGTGACCGAACGTAAGAACTGTGCATACCGAGCAATGCAACAGCGGCATAGAACGTGGGCATGCGCAGAGGAATATTCACGGCTCAGACGAGCGGAAAAAAGAGTTCACCGCACCAAAAAACAAATATGGGAAGTCCAACGAGTGCGGGAACTCCAAGAAATAAGAGTGTGATACGGACCAGGAAGAAAATTTTACCAAGAGATAGCAGGCCACCGAAACAACTTCAGACCTAAGGTGACCTGCTGTCGGAATAAGGATGGAAATCTGGTCAGTTACCAGCCAGAGGTCCTCTCGCGATGGGCTCAGTACTTTGATGAATTATTAAATGATCAGTTCAACGAACAGCTAGAGGCTCCACTAGCAGATGATATCATGCTACTGCCACGAAAGGCCATCTGTCGGCTCAAGAACAACAAGGCACCAGGCACCGACGGAATAGTAGCCGAGTTGATCAAAAACGGAGGTGCAGCACTCGAACAGGAAATTCATCAAATCATTACTGAGGTATGGGATAGCGAATCGATGCCTTGTGATTGGAATCTCGGCATCATCTACCCCATATACAAGAAGGGAGATAGGCTAGAATGCAGCAACTACAGGGGTATTACGGTATTGAATACCGCCTACACGATTCTGTTCCTAGTTATACAAGATAGACTTGTCCCATTCGTTGAAGAGATAGTTGGAAACTATCAAAGAGGATTCCGAAACGGAAAATCAACCACTGACCAGATATTCACCATGCGGCAAATCTTGGAGAAGATGGCGAAGCAGCAGCTACACTCCTACCATCTCTTCATTGATTTTAAAGCCGCATACGATAGCATAGCCAGGGTAAAACTATACGACGCAATGAGCTCATTTGGAATCCCGGCCAAGCTTACCAGGCTTGTACGTATGACGATGACCAACATCACATGCCAGGTGAAGGTGGATGGAAAACTCTCAGGGCCCTTTGCTACCACCAAGGGTCTGCGCCAGGGAGACGGGCTTGCTTGCCTCCTATTCAATCTGGCGCTAGACAGGGCCATCCGAGACTCGGAGGTGGAAACTTCGGGGACCATCTTCTATAAGTCACTCCAGATCTTGGCATACGCTGATGACATAGACATCATTGGTTTGAGGCTCTCCTACGTAGCAGAAGCTTACCAAAGGATCGAGCATACGGGACTGATCCTCGGGTTGGAGATCAACGAGGCAAAAACCAAAATGATGGTGGCACCACCAGCGGCCCTGCTAACAAACACTGATTTACGCAGGGGTGATGTACAGATAGGTGATCGCACCTTCGAAGTCGTCCAAAACTTCACCTATCTGGGGTCAAAAGTCAGCACCGACAACAACATAGACGTTGAGTTGCGCGCAAGGGTGCTGGCTGCCAACCGGTCATACTACAGTCTGAGGAAACTTCTCCACTCAAAATACCTGTCGCGACGGACGAAGCTGGGACTGTACAAAACCTTTATAGTCCCAGTACTCACATACGCCTCTGAGACATGGACTCTGTCCAAAACTGACGAAACCCTCTTAGCCGCGTTCGAGAGGAATACAGCCTGAGGAAACTTCTCCACCCAAAATACCTGTCGCGACGGACGAAGCTGGGACTGTATAGAACCTTCATAGTCCCAGTACTCATACAGGCCTCTGCGATATGGACTCTGTCCAAAACTGACGAAACCCTTTTAGCCGCGTTCGAGAGGAAGATGCTCAGAAGGATTTTTGGCCCCTTATGTGTGGAAGGACAATGGAGGAGCCGCTACAATGACGAGCTCTATGAGCTGTACGGTGATCTTACCATCGTGCAGCGAATTAGGCTCGCCAGGCTCCGGTGGGCTGGTCATGTCATGAGAATGGCACCGGACGACCCAGCCCGTAAAATCCTTTTAGGCCGTACACATGGACAGAGGAGACGTGGTAGGGCTAAACTGAGATGGAGTGATGGCGTTGATGCGTCCTCCAGAACGGCCGGGATAATGGATTGGCAGACGACGGCGCTAGACCGTGAGAGGTATCGAGGATTGTTGCAGCAGGCCAAGACCGCGAAGCGTAAGTAAAGTAAGTACTCTCCAATTCCTTGGTTTCGCGGATGAAATCGATATCATCGGGCGAACATCTGCGGCGGTGTGAGAAGCGTACTCCCGACTGAAACGCGAGGCCGATAGGATTGGATTGAGGATCAATGCGACGAAGACAAAGTACCTGCTTGCCGGAGACTCTGACCGTAATAGAGCACGACTCGGAAGCAGAGTATTAGTTGACGGCGACGATCTCGAGGTAGTAGAAGAGTTCTGCTACCTTGGCACGATCGTAACCTCAGATAACAACGTATCCAGCGAAATCCGAAGGCGCATTGTTCAGGGGAATCGTGCCTACTATGGACTCCACAAACTCCTGAGATCCAGAAGACTCCAACAACGCACGAAATGCGCCATATATCGCACTCTGATATGGCCGGTAGTCCTCTACGGGCACGAGTCCTGGACTATGCTGGCGGAGGACGCCAATGCACTCGCCATTTTCGAACGACGGGTGCTACGGACTATCTTTGGCGGTGTGTGCGAGCAGAGCGTGTGGAGAAGGAGAATGAACCACGAGCTAGCTGAGCTGTTCGACGATGCAGACATCCTGACGGTTGTCAAAGCCGGAAGGATACGCTGGTTGGGGCACGTGATGGGGATGCCGGACTCATGCCCTGCCAGGAAGGTGCTCATCAGTGACCCGTTCGGTACGAGGCGTAGAGGAGCACAGCGAGCTCGTTGGCTGGATCAAGTGGAGTCAGACCTGAGGGATATCGGATGCAGCCGGGGATGGAGGAGTGCAGCCATGGACCGAGTTTCCTGGAAACGGATTGGACACCAGGCCTTGTCTACTAGACGTGCTCCCTAGGAGCAAGCCACGAAAGAAGAAGAAGAAGAAGCTAAAACAAAAACTATAAAACAGAAACCATTCTTGTTCGTGTTGTTTTATTCCCCCCCCTCAAAGTTCATGTAAATATCACCGTCTCGTTCTGTAATAAACATGGAATAATTTTTAAACTATTTTGTAAGTGTCATTTTTGCTTCAACGAAAGGCAGGGGCTATATACAAAAAAAAAATCTACCTAAACGCCGGAAAAGAAAATCATATTCGAAACGGAAAGCGCAAACCTAGAAAATGCATTATCCTGGTCCTGGAAATATGTCAATTTGGAGGGAG
>LULA01014246.1:0-47687 GCA_002091835.1 Anopheles maculatus
GTTTGTGGGGCACTGAACAGTGCAAGAGGTTGACTGGAAGCTCGGTTCGTGTTAATTTGTTGCTGTGAGTGATTGGTTCGAATAATGGCGGGCGGAAAAGGCAAGATGGCGCTGCTGCTGGCAGTGTTTGTCGCTGCTGCTATGAAGACTACCATTGGCCAGGACTATTGTAATCCGGACCTGTGTGATCCTGGCAATGATCATATTGGGTGCAACAATCCGGGCGGCTTCACTAGTAACTGTCCGTCAGGCGCCAAAGTGATTAAAATGACTGACGAGCTGAAGAAGATCATTCTGGACGAACATAACAAGTACCGTAGTACCGTGGCGACTGGCGGTGTGAAGTGGCTACCGAAGGCTAAGCAGATGACCACGATGGTAAGCTTTTGGTGGACGACTAATTCAAGTGCTTAATTGAATTTCGAATACAAAATAATACATGATGTTTCCTTATAATCCCTAGACCTGGGATGATGAGCTGGCTAAACTGGCCAAGCTGAATGCTAACCGGTGTGTGCAGAAGCACGATGATTGTCACAACACTGCCAAGCATCGCTACTCGGGCCAGAACTTGAACCACATCACGACGACGGCTCCATCGATCGACAACATCCCGCAGGTGATCAAGGATCTGATCTCATCCTGGTGGGACGAACGTCTCGATGTGAACTCGCGCATGGTTAAGGCGATGTACGATCCAGGCAGACAGTAAGTATTGAGAACTTAGAGAAATGCCTAATATTGAGAATCAAATAATCCAACACCCTATTGTAATTTGTCTACAGCACCATGATCTTCCACTTTGCTGTGCTGGCTGCGGATAAGGCAAACAAGATTGGATGCGCCATCAGTCAGTGGCCGGATAATGGTAACCCTTACCTGTACCTGGTGTGCAACTATTCCTTCACAGACATTGTTGGTCTGCCGATGTATGCTCAGGGCGAACCATGCTCGGGCTGTACCAAGGGCTGCAACTCCGCTTACGCCGGTCTTTGCAATCCTGATGAACCTGTTTCCGTTCCGTATTAAGGTGATAAAGGACGAAATTTGGAGTTCGAAATCGATCAAGTTTGTCGCAATTCAATAAAAGCAATGATAATGTTTTCACAGCATTAATACGATTGCGTTGATATGATTATTGAGAAAGCATTTTCTGTAAAAATGATTGCTTGAGATGGTTTAATAGTTAAAATACATGCTGTAGGGGCGGCCCGGTGGTAGATGCGACAGCGGCGCCGGTCTTCACACGGCAGGACCGAGGTTCAAGTCTCATCTGGGCCGTTCCCCCATAGCGAGGACTGACTATCCAACAATGCGGTAACAAGTCTAGTAAGCCAAAAATGGCAGGCATAACCTTAAGAGGTCGTTAGGCCAAGAAAGAAGAAGAAGACATGCTGTAGCATATTAAACTAATAATGTCATGTGATCAATAATAGCTACATCAATGACAATACGACTGACTATCCAACTAGAAGTAAAATGAAGTCAACGAAAGCCAGTAATGGTAGGCCAAGGGATCTCTCGATGTTCTAGAGCTATAAAAGAAGTGGAAGGCATCAATGCCAATCAATTTGTATGTCTTTATCATGTTAACGGATTTATGTTTGAATTTCGCAAGAGATGCATCAATTTCATAAATGATGAATTTAAGTTAGTAGTACTTTGCTACAAATATATCTGGACAGGAATTAGACTCATTGTAGACCTGTTTCATCAAGTAATTTTTAAATATTTCAGAATATTTGATTACAAATTTAGTTCATTAAGTGAATGAGTTATATGGTTAATACTCGAAGTGACTTTAACTTGTTCTTCATATTCTTCTCTGGCTCTACAATCTCATTTATTTAAGTTTTAACGTACTGGCAATATAATCCGTATTCAAAGCGTCATCCAATTGTTAATTTGATATTTTAGCAGCTCCTGAGTGTCCGTTTGAAGTATTTGCTTTTCTGCATGATTCAATCATTTATTCTTTTAGTGAGAGAACTTCTATCGAAACAATTCGCTCCTTTAGCCAATAAACACAGCGAATAATTTAGAATCCATATCGAGAGCAGATCCTGTATCAATCAAAATCGTTAGAACGGCACCGAAACAGGTTCATCAGGATTGCAGAGTCCCTCGTATTCCGTGCTGCAACCTGTTGTGCATCCGGTACATGGATCACCCGCAGCATACATCGGCAGGCCGACGATATCGGTGAACGAATAGTTGCACACCAGGTACAGGTAAGGGTTACCATTATTGGACCACTGTGACATAGCGCAACCCAGCTTGTTCGATTTGTCCGCAGCCATCACGGCAAAGTGGAAGATCATGATACTGTTGGAAGGAAAAAGGACGATCATTAGAAGAGGTTTCCTGGGGTATTAGTGCCAACATCCGATACTTACTGTCTGCCCGGATCGTACATGCTGTTGACCATGCGCGAGTTCACATCGAGACGTTCGTCCCACCAGGATGAGATCAGATCCTTGATCACCTGCGGGATGTTGTCGATCGATGGAGCCGTCGTCGTGATGTGGTTCAAGTTCTGGCCCGAGTAGCGGTGGTTGGCCGTGTTGTGACAGGCATCGTGCTTCTGCACACACCGGTTAGCATTCAACTGTGCCATCTGAGCCAGTTCATCGTCCCATGTCTACAAGATCATTAACGCCACATAGTTAACTTTTTTGTAAACGATATCTTTCACAAGGCTCAACTTACCATCGTGGTCATCTGCTTAGCTTTCGGCAGCCAAGTAACACCGCCAGTCGCCACGGTACTACGATACTTGTTGTGCTCGTCCAGCATAATCTTCTTATACTCCTCCGTAATTTCGATTACCTGGGCACCTTCCGGACAGTTGCTGGTGAAGCCGCCCGGATTGTTGCATCCAATATGAGCATCTCCGGGATCGCATAGGTCCGGATTACAATAGTCCTGGGCCACACTCGGCTTCATTGTAGCCGCAACTAGGACTGCCAGCAGCAGCACCATCTTGCCTTTTCCACTCGACATCTTTAGAAGTTACTTCCAGTAATGTTTGCCGATCGAGCTTACCGTCAACTCTCCTACACGGGCACTGGTGGTGAGCAATTCGTTGGCCTGTAAATTTATACAAAAATACGCACTGCCGTGGACCTTCCGATGCATCTCATTGCAGTTTATTACCTCCAGCGATAGTCTGTTACCTCATAGCAGTTCCAAGATAAGCTTAATATATTTCACTTCCACGAACGGGCGAACAGCTGGTTTGTATGGTATTGAGATTTCTTTCATTAGATAAATCGCCCCGTTCAGATCGATCTAATCAAACTGCCTGCCTCGGATGCTCCCACGAATTAACTTCTAAGCTTCACTAAAAACCTACCTGAAATGGGACCGTGAATTTTTGTATTGTTTGAGTAATGTTTTTGGTAAAAATTTCAAGGCAAACAAAAACATTTTCTGTATCTGTTCTGAGCATGTGTGTTATGACAACTATCAAATCACAGCTAAATAATTACTGCAAAGTGGTAAATTATCAATCTTTTTTTATCATTGCTTTCAATGCTATTCATTATTAATCGATCCTTATGAATAAAAAAAGAGAAATCTCATCAAGGTGATAATTGCCACACGTATGATCTATGACGTCAATGCTCATCCGTATTGCATCGAGTGCCTTTGGTTATCCCACCGAACGCATTAAGCATCAAAGCATGAAAGAATTGGTATTCATTACAACACGTGATCGTTTTTAATAAGCTTTGATAATCATCATAAGCTGAGGGCATTGCAAATTATATCGAAAAATAAATCTGCTCGTTAATCAGTAGTATTATATTATATTGTATAATGGATCATTACATGCGGTGGTGACAAAAAGGCATCAAACTGTCATAGCTCTGGATAAATGAAAAAAAAGGATTCGATTTAAAATTTTATTATTGTTAAAAAAAATCTTCTCTTTGTTCGATGTTTGTTTGTTTTCGTATTAATCGTTGCCGTTTTTGTTTCAATTTATTATTATTGAAATTTTAATGCATTTGTTTTATCGCGGCAGTAACAATTATTATTTTTCAAGGTTTTACACTACTTCTTGCAACTTTTTACAAATTCGAGTTATCATAACAACATTTATATTTAAAACACAAGTAATAACCCTAGATGATGCCTTTGTGTCGCTTAAACCTTACAAAATTTTTATTTAAAAGAAAAACAAAATCAGACGAATAATATTTTGCACTTGACAACAACAGGTATTTAAACACTTATCGATTTTCCCCACATCGTACACTGTACAAGCTATCCGATTTCTTACATAATTCAGAAGTGTGTTACGCAATTAAAACCGTCTTCTGCTGGTTTGATGTCATCAATAAGTTCTTTCAAAATATTTAACTCTACTTTTTCAAAGCTTGACACGTTGTTTGACGATAAGTTTTTTTGTAGTTTCTGTCTATTCGCTATTGTCTTGAAATGGTCCTAAAAAAAGAGAAGCTTCAATGCATTTCAGTAGAGCAGAAAATTTAGCGTCTACTCTAATTGAGACAATATATTCTACAACAATTTGGTAATATTTTATTTTCAGTAGATCCTGCATTGAAACCTACATTATGAGTATTACGTCCTGATTCGGTGGCCTAAATGATAACACGGACGTAAATACAGTTAACACAAAAGACACTTTATTTCTCCCGGAACTCTGTAATCGACACATACGACACGATAGCACAGAGAGTTAGGTTTTTGCGCGTCCGTTCAACTCATTGGCTGAGGGGAAGAATCCTCGTATGTCTCTCCTCGGATTATACTCGATCCTCGAAGGAGAGAGAAAGCTTCGGTAGCCGAGGCTAGCGCGTTTACGCAGGTTCATCAGGCTGCATCCTGGAGGCTGCGTGCGGCTCCAACAATGAGTTATTTTAATAATCAGTTGGTGACTGACTTTCCAGCTACGGGTAAACCAAGTCATAAAATGCTAGAAATAGCGGGCCAAAACCTACTCTGAGATTGTAGAGCCAGAGAAGAATATGAAGAACAAGTTAAAGTCACTTCGAGTATTAACCATATAACTCATTCACTTAATGAACTAAATTTGTAATCAAATATTCTGAAATATTTAAAAATTACTTGATGAAACAGGTCTACAATGAGTCTAATTCCTGTCCAGATATATTTGTAGCAAAGTACTACTAACTTAAATTCATCATTTATGAAATTGATGCATCTCTTGCGAAATTCAAACATAAATCCGTTAACATGATAAAGACATACAAATTGATTGGCATTGATGCCTTCCACTTCTTTTATAGCTCTAGAACATCGAGAGATCCCTTGGCCTACCATTACTGGCTTTCGTTGACTTCATTTTACTTCTAGTTGGATAGTCAGTCGTATTGTCATTGATGTAGCTATTATTGATCACATGACATTATTAGTTTAATATGCTACAGCATGTCTTCTTCTTCTTTCTTGGCCTAACGACCTCTTAAGGTTATGCCTGCCATTTTTGGCTTACTAGACTTGTTACCGCATTGTTGGATAGTCAGTCCTCGCTATGGGGGAACGGCCCAGATGAGACTTGAACCTCGGTCCTGCCGTGTGAAGACCGGCGCCGCTGTCGCATCTACCACCGGGCCGCCCCTACAGCATGTATTTTAACTATTAAACCATCGCAAGCACTCATTTTTACAGAAAATGCTTTCTCAATAATCATATCAACGCAATCGTATTAATGCTGTGAAAACATTATCATTGCTTTTATTGAATTGCGACAAACTTGATCGATTTCGAACTCCAAATTTCGTCCTTTATCACCTTAATACGGAACGGAAACAGGTTCATCAGGATTGCAAAGACCGGCGTAAGCGGAGTTGCAGCCCTTGGTACAGCCCGAGCACGGTTCACCCTGAGCATACATCGGCAGACCAACAATGTCTGTGAAGGAATAGTTGCACACCAGGTACAGGTAAGGGTTACCATTATCCGGCCACTGACTGATGGCGCATCCAATCTTGTTTGCCTTATCTGCAGCCAGCACAGCAAAGTGGAAGATCATGGTGCTGTAGACAAATTGCAATAGGGTGTTGGATTATTTGATTCTCAATATTAGGCATTTCTCTAAGTTCTCAATACTTACTGTCTGCCTGGATCGTACATCGCCTTAACCATGCGCGAGTTCACATCGAGACGTTCGTCCCACCAGGATGAGATCAGATCCTTGATCACCTGCGGGATGTTATCGATCGATGGAGCCGTCGTCGTGATGTGGTTCAAGTTCTGGCCCGAGTAGCGATGCTTGGCAGTGTTGTGACAATCATCGTGCTTCTGCACACACCGGTTAGCATTCAGCTTGGCCAGTTTAGCCAGCTCATCATCCCAGGTCTAGGGATTATAAGGAAACATCATGTATTATTTTGTATTCGAAATTCAATTAAGCACTTGAATTAGTCGTCCACCAAAAGCTTACCATCGTGGTCATCTGCTTAGCCTTCGGTAGCCACTTCACACCGCCAGTCGCCACGGTACTACGGTACTTGTTATGTTCGTCCAGAATGATCTTCTTCAGCTCGTCAGTCATTTTAATCACTTTGGCGCCTGACGGACAGTTACTAGTGAAGCCGCCCGGATTGTTGCACCCAATATGATCATTGCCAGGATCACACAGGTCCGGATTACAATAGTCCTGGCCAATGGTAGTCTTCATAGCAGCAGCGACAAACACTGCCAGCAGCAGCGCCATCTTGCCTTTTCCGCCCGCCATTCTTTGCCAGATTTAAGCTGCACGATAACACCGAACGCAATTGCACAATTAATGCTTGGCAGTAGATTAAAACCGATAATCGTCCGATTATCTTAACGCATATGGCATATCGTAAATTGTAAAAAATGCTAATGTACTACACAACACGCAGATTACATTCGTCGATTAGATGTGGAGTACATTATGCAATTGTGCCGATAGAAATTAGTTTAAGGAGGTAACAAAAAATCGCATATAGCGCCAATTAAACAGCAATCATACGCCTAGCGCACGTGTACAATAATGATTTCAATTCGAACCGTGACGTAAATGGAACGCATCAATTGCACGTGTCCACGAAACAAATGTATCGATGTTCGTTTTGTTGCGGTTTAGCATATTGAGCGTAAGAATACTTCACAGCTTACAGGGCGTTAGTTACTGAATTTTAAATCGAGCTAAATTATTGGTTTGTGAGTTAACATGACACCTTTGAAGCTTATTAACAGGCATTATTAAGGTACTGTAGTTGATCATATCGCTAAACTTGTTGTACCTTTCAGCTATTTTATGTAAACATATCGTCGTATTACAGGAATTACACTTGTATGATTTACATACACCCGATTGGAATACAAATTAATTCACTAGATGTGTCAGTGTACAAAACGATCAACTTTTCCAATTTTCTGGATGTGATCCTCTCTTCAACAAGTTTGTCTAACCAAATACTGTTGCGTTCTACACAAGGGTTGCGTCTTGTAGCCGCACTTCTTTCGATGATCTGAACTGAACAGCTTCTTTTAACGAATTCACTACATATTTTCACTTAATACAAATTACATTTCTTAGCATTCTTTATTTGGTTGGTATTTGCCGTGGTTGAAAGGTTGAGAAATCTTCTGCTCACTCTACTCGTTGTTATCGAAAGAACCGGTTTTGCCTATTTCCTTACGCTTTAACGCATGTGTCCTCGGTCACTTCGTGCGTTAGGCAGACCAGGGCAAACATTCAAACTACTTTAAGATACCCAATGACGACTGCCACTTGAAACGTTTTATAACAAATGCCGTACTATTTATTGGACAATCTGATAGGTATCGTCATTTTATACTTAATTACATCAATGATCACTTAATGCTGGCACAATCTTGACAGTCGATCCCCTGGCAGTTCCCCTTACAGTTAATTACGTAGCGTACTTAGCTGGCAAAGATTACAATGTGCTGCTACGAGTCTGAGCTGTGAGCACTGCTAGTAGTATTTGTTTAGGGACTAAGAGAGCATAAATATGATATTCTAGTTGCGTGCCTAAGTCTTCATATTCGTAAGAACTCGGACAGTATTTCTCACGATACAGCTAACTTTTGGTTCGGTTTCTTTATTCACAATTCTTATAAACTATGTTCATTACTTATGGGAATTTTCAAAAGTATAAACTATAAGCGACTCACAGCGTTTTTGACCAGGAAATTAATATCAGACCAATATAGTGAAACAAACTAACGGGGTAAGATCCGAGATCCTGTGAAGGGTCTCTCATTAATATCAATATTATTCCATGAACTTTGAAATTAAGAACTTGTTTCATGCAACGATTAGCTATATCAAACTTAAGCCACAATAGCAAATATTAATTCAAAGTAATCCACACCGCACAACTTCACAAGTCTTTGCTAACATACATCAGTTATCACGTGATTACATACTTTCAGGCTTAGCTCAAACAATTAAATAAACGATCAGAAGAGTTATACACTAATGCAATCAAAGCACCTCCCGCAACAAGTAATTCATATCCATCATTTATCAACTCTTGATAGTCACGATTAGCTACTGTACACACCCCGAGTAGAATCGTTTTACTGGTGAAGGGACAAGTCTGGTTTGGGGAAAGCAGCCATGCCTCACTACAGCTTTTGCTAATTAAATCCATTTTCCATGCACGATTAGCATCACACCTCATGGTGCTCCGATTGATACTTCATCCACCATTCACACACATACCTATCCGCGGTCTACAAACACACGGGAAATTCGCGCATGGTGAAAGAAGCCAGGAAAGTGATGGAATTGATTAATGTCAGCCCGGTGTGAATATGATTGAGTTGAATGATGGCACTGGAAGGATCGGCTATTTGGCCGGTGTTGATTGGTTTCCTATTACCTAGTACTTTACTTTTTTTTCTCTCGTTTTGCGACTGAACCTGCTGCAAGTATTGTTTACAATAGACCCCGATTGCATTTTCAGTAATTGCTTATCAATATACTTTGTTATTTCTCTTTGCGCTATTACGATAGACAATGAGCTTTTTGTAGCACAATATTCAGTTTCAAACCCATGCCCAATACACTTGAAGCCATCGGTGGAAGAGAGTATTGATTGTTTTAAATTCTTCCCACCCTGCTGCAGGAAATTAATTATTCCATTCGCTTTAATCTGGTCGATTTAAGCCCGAACACATAAATTCAATTTCCCGGATGCCCTCCTACTCACATTCTTTGTAGATCCTCTCGCACGACACGTCGAACACCGGAATCACTTACGTTCCGTGTGAGTGTCACTTGGTGGCAGGGATGTGTTTTGTTTTTGCATTGGATTTTTTGTGTTGTACTTCATAGCTTCATGTGTGTTGTACTCGACACACATGTTGCTTCTAATAATGAAATTTATTATGAGCGGCTCTTTCTCCTAGCTGAGCACCGGCTTCATTATGGATAATCAATTGCAATGTGGTTATTAATTATTTTCCATGAATGGAGCGTTTTTTCATAAGATTTTTCCGTGTTTGGTTTACGCGCTTTTTACCACAAACACTATTAATTTGCTACTGTTAAAGATTATTTTCATTCATTCAATGTGTCGTGTTGCTAATCAGATGACACGGTGCATCAGATACGGGTAAGAATGCTTCTGGAGTTCGCTATGGAATCAATTTGTGGCAGATTATTTATTATAGTTTCAATGGGTTAGTTCTTTTTATAATCTAATTCAATGTAACTTACTTATTGTAAGTAACTTGTAAGTACCTTGTAGCTCCTCGTATCCTTACCAATTGTACGTTGTTTTGCAATTCATAAGGATGGATTAACTTTATTTGTTTCGATAGTATAATAAACCAAAATTTTGTGTAGTAATTTGTGACAAACGAATTCTACATTTCTATATCTTTGTTTAAATTTTAGACTGCTCCAAAGAGAAATGCTTATAAACTTATGTGTACTTTCTCCTCGATAGTTTTGCAACGGTTATATTCAAATACATGGTTTCAATGTTCGACATATAGATGGCGCTTTACACCACACCCTTTAGCAACGGCAGAGGAACAATGGTGCATCTTCGCTTTAATTTTGTAGCAGGTGATATTGGCATCAATTTCTCTCAGAAATTTCCCAAAAACATGTTGTGTCAAATTTTAACGAAAAATAATAGTTTTTTCTATTTTTTAGCCTCAACAATAACTTTGGAACAATTTATCACATTTTTTAAGAGTATTAGAATAATATGTAGCACTGCGATTGTTTTGAGCATTTCAAGTACTTTATTTTCGTAGACATAGTAAGAAATGGAGTTTTTTTTTTGTTTCTTAACGACTCTTTACATTTTTAAATATTTTAAATGTCTGACGACTTATACAACGTTCCGACCATTGTGATTTTTTGACAGCTTATTGTTGTTGTAAACAAACATTCATTCAGCATCAACAAAGCTTCCTCCGCTTTGCTGGCCAGCCATACAACACTTTCATCTACAAATTGAAGATAGCTCACCATGTCGGAAGACGATTGGACAGTAAATTGTATCGACACAGCCGACTGGATGCCTTCTCCGGAAGAGCTAGAAACGGCGTACTGTGCCCTGGAAAAGGGGACCTACACGCTTGAGCTTAACTGGAAGTGTCCCGGGCGCAGAGCACCGTCTCCGGTGAAAAAGGACGAACCAAAGATTACGGAAACAGTTGACAAAGAAACGTAAGTATCAGCACCAGTATAGCACGTACAGCGAACCAGCTAATCGATAATGTTTGCACCCGTTTCGTTCCAGTGCGGCAAAGAACAAGGAATTTGATTTTATGGATGACGTCGCGCTACCACAAATGCGTGTCCGTGGACAAACCAGCGGCCCAAAAGGGTCTGCCAAGAAGAAGACAACCAATTTTGCCGGCGTGCTGGATCACATGAAGAAACACGGCCGGCTTACACAGTCGAAAGATAGCTCAGGATCGTAACATGTGACGATGGTTGAAACGGGTAAGGGTATGCGTGTTTTCTTCCCTCCATCAGCCTATTGCAACGGGAATGGGTAGAGTTGGGTCAGACCGATATTTTTAAGCTACGTGCGCCGTGTTCGGAATCTTGCAAATATCGTGACCATGTGGTCACAACCCGTTGAACCGCGTCAATCATTTGCCGTTGCCGGTGTAGCGTCAAACAGAGTCAAAGGCTGGTCAATACGGGGGAGCGAGAAGGTCAGCAAGGGACAAATTAATAGATCGATCGACCGTTAAACGACAGTAAACAGTTTATAAATAAAATTTACGACCAAGGTTTTACGCTTGCTGCCAAACGCTGGTTTGCAGGAAGAGCAAACAGGATTGACCCTCCCCAAAAATAGCAGGTGTTAGACTAATAATTCAACTTACACATGATAGTATTTTGTATAAATCCACAAAAACTCCTATTTCACATAGAGAGGGAGAGAAAAAAAGTAGTTTTATCATTCGATATTCATATTTGATTACTACGGTGCATCATGCTCACGTTGACGAATTCATCCGAAACATTGTAAATATTATTTTCTGTCATGAAAATCACAGTAAGGGAACACCTAGAGCAAGCGATCATCTCACAGGCACAGTAAACACAACGTTCGTTATGCGGCACCTTGGGCCAGCTTTAATCTGTAGTATGCTGACCCACTGGCAACGGTCCAACTATCATTAGGCGAAATTCCTCTCGGATCATTGCGCGTCATGTTTTGTGGTCAGGAAATGTGTTTCAAAGTTTTGCCCGTTCATATACGATGAAAACCGGACGGATTTATCGGGGACAGTTTTTTTTTATAACTTGATCTTGCTGCGATGAAATTTATCGTAAGACTCAGTCGACCCCTTTTTTATGAAGAATCAGTATGAAGCACGGAAATATTTTCTCATAAATTAGCAACAAACAAAAACACCCAAATGAACCTTACTCTATAAATCCTCCCCTAAAGTCCATCAAAAACCGGCCAAGCCATATGTGGTTTGTTCGATGGCAGCTAAAGAATGTAGCCGGTGCGGAACATTCGTGCCGTTTTCTTCAACAAATCCCCAGAATATTTCACATTCCCATCGCTCCACCGTACAATGGATTAGACGCTGACGCAGTGCAGCGAATGGTGAGAAGGACAAAGGGCGGCCTGGCGTTGGTGGATGCTGCACAAATTCAAACCGCTAAACGCATCAAAAATGTAAACATTCGCTTGGCGGTACCACGCTTCTTTCGGCCGGACCCAAATCGAAAACCGATCGACCACCGGGGGAAAAAGTAAACGAACTTTTCCTTAGGTGTTAAGGAAATCTAGTTTCGTATCGTTTCGTGTTGCCTCCTCATGTATCCGCAAGCTGCAACGGGGTTTCCATCGGTGCGCGTAATTCGTTTGTTAAACTAGTACGTTTAAGAATAGAATTCAATGAAAATGGGATGAAATTTCCAATCAATCCATCCATCCGTCCTGGTCGATCAATGGTTGGAGGACAATCGAACACATAATTTTCCACGAAGCAAGCAAGTTATTGTGATTTTCGGGTTACCCCACACACCCACACCGGAGAGGGAGATAGTGTGAGAGAGAGAGAGACTGCGTACACTAAACTGTTCGCGACCAAATAAAGGTTTTCTACTTGAGGAGGAAAAATTATTATACCAATATTTACACTTACACCAAAACTGGACCATTTTATGTACACAACAGCGCACGCCAAAGGTGGAGAGAATTTCACTTTTAAGTAGACAGCGCACGTTACAGTACGAAAGTAGAGAAGCTCGTACATTTCGGACTTCCAACTTGCAGCGAACTCCGGCTCGAACAGGAAGATAAAACCATCTTTTAAGTTGCTCGCCACCAGCGCTTGAATAAACAAGTGTCCGGTCAGTGAATCGCAGCTGTTTGGACCACAGGAACCAGAACGTTCGCTGCTCGCCGTATCATTCCAGGAAACCAGGTCCCGGTTCAGGTGCACGCGGTGGACCTCCTGTAGTCACTGCTGTGATCTTTGGCAAAGGTGGTCTGTGTCCCGGTCACGTTGCTGGGACAGAATCAGTACAAACAGTGTAGCATCAAAGCTTCCAACATGTTTTGAGTCATCGCCGGAGTTTTGTGGTCGTTTCGTGTTGGGTACCGTGCCCGGGATTCGAAGGAAGAGGAAGCACAACCGTTGTCGTTCGACTCGTGCGCCGTGCTTCGCCTCTCTGCCTAGACCGTTCCGCTTTCGGTTGGTGCGTTCGTGCCAGCTGCGCCACCGTTTCGCGCATCAGTACATCATAACGCTTCGGTACGGGTAGACTGTTCGCTGTTCGCGATTAGCCGCGTCTACATTTGTTGGACTCTGGGCGCGCGTAATCCAAACCTTCTAGTGCTGGTGCTGTGCAAGTGACTCCAGTAGAGCTGTTGTAACCTTTACACTTGAACTGCGTGAATAAAGTGTGATAAGTGTAGCGAACCGTGCTACGGCAAATGGTAATACGCTGGACCGATAATCAAACTGTTAGTGAGTGAGTGTAGACTGTACTGTACTAACTTGCGAAAGGGAATCACAACAAAATGGATTGGACCGATAGAACAACTGTGGAAGATCAGCAAAGTGTTGATGGATTGCGGCCCGATTTTAGACACGAGCCACCGGCACATCAGCAGCAGCATCTGCTACAACAGCCACTACAGCAGCCACTGCTGCAACCGGTACAGCAAATCCACACTTATATGCCACAATCTACAACGCCTACCCAGCATCCTCCTCCACACCATAGTCCACTTTCGCTCGCAATACCGATTTCGGATGCACTGCGCCATCGAACAGGTAAGTCGGAACAAACGTCACTTAATTCTTCGTAGTTATCACACATACTTTAAAGCTCGTTAAACCATCTCAAGTGCTGTCACGGTAGTGTGTTGTTCGTTTCAAAAGTTCTTTAATTCTTGTCCTATTTTGTGGAACCCAGAAAACTGCACATTCAGACATCCAAGATCAAGCGAATTAAAACACTCATTACTTCACACCTAATTCTATAAGTTAAAGGGTTTAAGTGAAGGTCACCCATAATCCTGATGCTACTCGCATGGTTCCAACAGTTCCATCCTGTTTCCTACCATCACAGGTACACGGGTAACATTAGCCGGTCGGAAGTTTGCGTTCCGATCGGGGTTCGGTTAGTTTATTTTTATTTTGTTAACCGATCGATTAATGTAAAAATAAACAGAAATCGTGCAAAGAAAAAAAAACACGCACACGGAGAGAACTCCTTCCCGTGCTAAAACGCATCATACTCATCCCCCTAAGTACTGGCTGGCTGTGGGAAGTGTCCGTGCTGAGCTGTTGATTATTATGATTTTTCTTCCTGCATGCTTCCACCAAACAGGCAGACCAGAGAGCAGAAAAAATGTGTTTAAAATGTTTTCCCATGTTTTTGCACTCGCTTTTCTTGCTGCGAGTGGGATGTAACGCGGTCACTTTTCACACGACTGGGTGTGTGTGTGTTAGTTCGGAGTTCGGTATCCATTAGGCAAACACAAGTCCGGTACAGTTTAACAGTTAACATGTTTTTTTTTTATTTTAAATTTTACTTTCGTAAATTGCGGAACATGATTTCGCTTTCTTTCTTATTTGCTGCCAACTTGCAATAAACACAAATATTTGAACATAAAATAGAAGATCAATTTTGATCGCTAGTATGAAAACCTATAAACTAAAGAATGCAAACAATCTTCACTTTATCGATAGCTAAATAGTGAAACGATGTTTATTAAACTATGTTAACCGATTTTTAATTGCCGCACGACATAACTCAAATGCGCGAAACGGAAAGGAAGCCGTTCGTCAGGCCAGCGTTCGTAGCTTACCAAAACATTCCGATCGTGCTCGTCGGAGTCAAAATAAAATCTGGATTCAGCTCCGTATGCCCCCGGTACGCCAGACTTTCGACCCTTCGTTCTAGAATCGTGACACTTCCGACCCGTTTCTCGGTCGCCGATCGTGCCGTTTTTACGCTCGCACATGAATTTTTAAAACGATCGTGACAACGCACGTTTGCGCATAACAGGATGTCCTGCTGGGTGTGCTCATAAATCAGGCAAACCTATCGGCACAAACACCAGGAACGGCAGCCACCGATAGTTTATTTTTGTTTTGCCACCGGTAACACACACACCCGGGTCCCTGGGCCGGCTTTAACCGTAGCCGTAGCACCAGCACATTGTTGTCCGACATCGATCGAGTGAATGGAGTGAAAATATTTATGTTTGCGGCGTGAAAGGATGGTATGGTATGGTCGTGTTTGTCTGCACGACCGGAAATACCCGTTCGCGAACACTGTCGAGGTACGCCTGTATGTAATTGATCGTATTTTAATAACTTTATTAGTGATAATTGTTTGAAAGGAATGGAGATCCACCCAAAAGCGATAGAGTTTCGTGTACAATCGATCAAAACGTTCACGTGACGCCCTGTTTAGTGCTGTGTTCATCCCATTCATTATTCCCGAGCACGTACAGACACACCCGACCGCCTGAGAACAGTATTTACTACTCCATATCAACTTACACGACATCCCTGAGTCCCCGATGTGACAATCGACGCCCCAACAGTTTTCCACCCGTGTGTCTGCGTGCACGCGTGTGTGTGTGTGTGTGCGTGTGCACCCGGACAGGGCAATGGAATCATTCACAGAGCACATGAATTTTTAAAACGATCGTGACAACGCACGTTTGCGCATAACAGGATGTCCTGCTGGGTGTGCTCATAAATCAGGCAAACCTATCGGCACAAACACCAGGAACGGCAGCCACCGATAGTTTATTTTTGTTTTGCCACCGGTAACACACACACCCGGGTCCCTGGGCCGGCTTTAACCGTAGCCGTAGCACCAGCACATTGTTGTCCGACATCGATCGAGTGAATGGAGTGAAAATATTTATGTTTGCGGCGTGAAAGGATGGTATGGTATGGTCGTGTTTGTCTGCACGACCGGAAATACCCGTTCGCGAACACTGTCGAGGTACGCCTGTATGTAATTGATCGTATTTTAATAACTTTATTAGTGATAATTGTTTGAAAGGAATGGAGATCCACCCAAAAGCGATAGAGTTTCGTGTACAATCGATCAAAACGTTCACGTGACGCCCTGTTTAGTGCTGTGTTCATCCCATTCATTATTCCCGAGCACGTACAGACACACCCGACCGCCTGAGAACAGTATTTACTACTCCATATCAACTTACACGACATCCCTGAGTCCCCGATGTGACAATCGACGCCCCAACAGTTTTCCACCCGTGTGTCTGCGTGCACGCGTGTGTGTGTGTGTGTGTGCGTGTGCACCCGGACAGGGCAATGGAATCATTCACAGATAATTTATAGCCACACGCACATATAGTGTGGAACAACACTATACCGGGGGGAAAATATTTTTAGATCACACCGCACCGATCGCTTTCTCACGGTTGTTTTAAGCTAGTTGGACTTTTGGCTTTTGGCTTTCCACTTCCAGACTGTGCGCGTGTGTCCGTTGTGTACTAAAAATCCATAAATTAAGTCACTAATTAGTCGACCAGGCCTCCCTCCCAGGGGGTTCGGGAAGTTTGCACCTTTTTTGTTCACACAGCACAGATAGATAATAAACATAAACGTTTGGCAATAAATACTTCACTACGCTCCACTGGCCAGACATTGCCAGCACACACACACACACTCCAGCGCACAATCCAGTGCTAAAGAAAACAATTATCCAAAGCCGGAAAGAGCAGCCCCCCGGCTTCGTTTCCAAGTGAATCTCTCGGGCCAACGAATTCGGATTCATGAAAATAGATGGTCTGGTCGTGTGACTCATTCGCACTTGGAAGTTGAGCTGGAAAATCTCACTCATTAGCCGAAAATCACAATAAGAATTTTGAGCATTTTTCTGTATGCAAAAGCGAACTCCTTTCGGTTCACCCGTGATAAAGGAAACTCAACAACTCCTCCCAACACGAAAAGTACCGGGCGTCTCCATCCGATTCTTACTCTTGCGAATTAATATATCGTTTTCTCACACTTTCCTGTCCTGATTTGCAATCTCATTGTTCGCATCATTTTTCTTCTTTTCCTTCGTTTGTATGTGTGTGTAGATGTGTTTTTGCCACCGATGAAAGGTTGGTTTATTCTTCTGTTCTAGAAATCACGGACATTTTCCGGTGTTCGATTTCTTTCGTCTCTTGGTCGCTCTCTCACTCACTGTTTCTCTCACTCCAACGAACGGAAATGATGGTCCAAACCCTGACCTCTTGATCTGCCGATGTTTTTCGTCGGTGAGGGAGTTCGGTTGTTTCGCACGGCTTGTTTTCTCACCCGCTTTGGGATGCGGCAAACAAAAAAACCAGCGACGAATCCCAATAATTGATAGCGCCGTTCGAGCGCCTCTTCGGCAATCGAACGGATCGGGAGTGAAGATCGGCGAATTTCCGGTACCTTATCCTTGTCGTCTGGCTGAAACGTCTGATCATGAAAATAGATGGTCTGGTCGTGTGACTCATTCGCACTTGGAAGTTGAGCTGGAAAATCTCACTCATTAGCCGAAAATCACAATAAGAATTTTGAGCATTTTTCTGTATGCAAAAGCGAACTCCTTTCGGTTCACCCGTGATAAAGGAAACTCAACAACTCCTGCCAACACGAAAAGTACCGGGCGTCTCCATCCGATTCTTACTCTTGTGAATTAATATATCGTTTTCTCACACTTTCCTGTCCTGATTTGCAATCTCATTGTTCGCATCATTTTTCTTCTTTTCCTTCGTTTGTATGTGTGTGTAGATGTGTTTTTGCCACCGATGAAAGGTTGGTTTATTCTTCTGTTCTAGAAATCACGGACATTTTCCGGTGTTCGATTTCTTTCGTCTCTTGGTCGCTCTCTCACTCACTGTTTCTCTCACTCCAACGAACGGAAATGATGGTCCAAACCCTGACCTCTTGATCTGCCGATGTTTTTCGTCGGTGAGGGAGTTCGGTTGTTTCGCACGGCTTGTTTTCTCACCCGCTTTGGGATGCGGCAAACAAAAAAACCAGCGACGAATCCCAATAATTGATAGCGCCGTTCGAGCGCCTCTTCGGCAATCGAACGGATCGGGAGTGAAGATCGGCGAATTTCCGGTACCTTATCCTTGTCGTCTGGCTGAAACGTCTGAGGGAGGGCGCTTCTTTATTTTTTGGAAGAAGACGGGCGTCGTTTCTTGATAAAGTAATGGGAGAGAGCACGAGCTGGGCGATAAAAGTGAACGTAGTACGGTGGCGGCACTTTGTCTGGAACGCCGGATGGTGTGTTCAATTTTCTTGCGCTTTCATCGCACTACCGCTGCTGCTGCTGCTGCTGCTGCTGCTGCTGCTGCTGCTGCTGCTGCTGCTGCTGCTGCTGCTGCTGCTGCTGCTGCTGCTGCTGCTGCTGCTGCTGCTGCTGCTGCTGCTGGCGTCACTAGACTCCACCAAAGGTCGGAACGATATGACATTGTTTCATTTTCACTTTGGCGTGTGATTTCTTTCGATCACGGCGCGTTTCCCGGCATTTAACGGGCTCATTGCTTCTGAATGGTAGTGACGAAACAAAAGTGAACGTAGTGACAGGTCGTTCGGTGAAGCGTAAACCACCATCGGATGGTGGAAATGGGTTTACTATACGCTAGAGAAGAATAGTTTGTACTTTTGGGGTTTGATGGCACGGCTCAACTTCCGCCTTTGTTTATATCCGTTCTAGCACTATCACTAATTTTGCTCTCCCAAATCTTCTGCCCGTGCATAAAGCAGGCGATTAACCCTCCCCGATTTCTCGTTTCCAGATTTTCTTTCGCTTCTATTAGACGATCGTACTTGTCGGACAAATGATTTTCCCCTTCCCTGACAGAAACAGATTGAGTTCGATAAAGCGCATTCACTATTCACTCCCTGCGGGATGACATTTTCGATTTTTCTCCGACCTCTTGATCTGCCGATGTTTTTCGTCGGTGAGGGAGTTCGGTTGTTTCGCACGGCTTGTTTTCTCACCCGCTTTGGGATGCGGCAAACAAAAAAACCAGCGACGAATCCCAATAATTGATAGCGCCGTTCGAGCGCCTCTTCGGCAATCGAACGGATCGGGAGTGAAGATCGGCGAATTTCCGGTACCTTATCCTTGTCGTCTGGCTGAAACGTCTGAGGGAGGGCGCTTCTTTATTTTTTGGAAGAAGACGGGCGTCGTTTCTTGATAAAGTAATGGGAGAGAGCACGAGCTGGGCGATAAAAGTGAACGTAGTACGGTGGCGGCACTTTGTCTGGAACGCCGGATGGTGTGTTCAATTTTCTTGCGCTTTCATCGCACTACCGCTGCTGCTGCTGCTGCTGCTGCTGCTGCTGGCGTCACTAGACTCCACCAAAGGTCGGAACGATATGACATTGTTTCATTTTCACTTTGGCGTGTGATTTCTTTCGATCACGGCGCGTTTCCCGGCATTTAACGGGCTCATTGCTTCTGAATGGTAGTGACGAAACAAAAGTGAACGTAGTGACAGGTCGTTCGGTGAAGCGTAAACCACCATCGGATGGTGGAAATGGGTTTACTATACGCTAGAGAAGAATAGTTTGTACTTTTGGGGTTTGATGGCACGGCTCAACTTCCGCCTTTGTTTATATCCGTTCTAGCACTATCACTAATTTTGCTCTCCCAGATCTTCTGCCCGTGCATAAAGCAGGCGATTAACCCTACCCGATTTCTCGTTTCCAGATTTTTTTTCGCTTCTATTAGACGATCGTACTTGTCGGACAAATGATTTTCCCCTTCCCTGACAGAAACAGATTGAGTTCGATAAAGCGCATTCACTATTCACTCCCTGCGGGATGACATTTTCGATTTTTCTCCGCCAGTTGTGGCGTGGCACACTTACAACAAGTACATAAACCCATGTACATGGGCGCAGTGCTTTTTTTTGGCGCAAATAATCAGCCCCGGAACTGATAGGAAAATTATGCATGCAAATGGGCTGCTTTACGTTGTTGTTTTTCGTTTTTTTCTTTTTGGTTTTCATCCCATCGTGGAAAACAAACAAGTTCATAAGGTTCTTTCTTGACAGTGCTCCAAAAGTTTGATTGGATGGAAAAGAAGGGTTTTGGATTTTTGTTTTTAGCAGTAAATATTGTTCTTTAATTACTTTAACTAATTCGCAATGGCATGATTTACCTACTAAAGTTTTAATGACATTTCAGAATATTATTTACATAAAAATATTGTAGCCAATTTATGGAACTAAATTTGTAGTATGAATTAAAATGTTTTAAACATATTTAGTACCTGTTAAGTTCGATAAATAAAGTTTTCAAATTGATTGCTCGAATTTTGTCCAATAAATCCAACCACACGAGCACATTGTCTGAGGGCGCTAATGCTTGTACACTTTAGCGCTGCATAATTCAATGCTCCGGATACATGGTAAGGAACAAATGTGAAGGATAATAATACCATAAACTCGTATCCAAAAACACCACACTTGTTTGTAGCTGCAAGCAAGTGCACTCCAACGTTTCGGGCAACAGCGGGCAAACGCATCACAAAGAGCCGTTTAACGCGGATAAGCGTTAGCATTGTGTCGTTGGCGCCAACTTTCACTACCATCTATCGGTACAAATCAAAGCCACCGCTAGCAAGTAGAATTGGAGCCAAGTGCACAAACGATACTGCACAAGTACAAGCGTAAGCAGCATGATAAGATTATTTGGGGTTTTGTGATGCTGTGTTTCTTACGTACCGAGTCGCGATGACTTGGCATGAGAAGGATGCGCTTAATACTAATTTAGTCGTTATCCGTAATGATTCAACTAGTCTGGTATTGGTCCTTTCTTTTGCTCCTGTGCTACAGTGCATTTGCTGAGTAATCCTTTTTCTTGAGTTGCTTTGTATCGTTAGCTGTTAAGAAAGCATTTCTTATCCGGCTAGCTTTGTTTTTGTTCTCTTTCCCGTAATTATCAGCATGATTTAATGTGCAAACACATTAATCTTAACCTGAAACTATCTGCAAATTTAATTGGAATTCTATTTATACATCCAACCAAACATATGTTCGCCTCGAAAACAGACGGGAACATCGTTAGCTTTAAGGCTTTTCCGCTTGTTTTTGTAGCTACTTTTGTCTTTCACCCAGAAAGCATCATTATGCCAAAGCCACAAAATTGCAAGTCCTACTTGTCTTTGTGTGTGTGTGTTTTTTTTATCCATTAAAAGTGCACTCGAAAAAGAAAAGCCAATACGTTCCCCACAAGCGCAAAATGAATGGAAAATATTCGTTATGACGTGACAAGATGTGTTGGTCGGTGTGTGCGTTTCTGTAGTACGCTAAAAGAAAATGACACCAGAGTGTCTTGCTTTTCTTCTCGTTTTGCCTGCATCTTCTGCATTCATTCCCATGCCGTTCGCACTGTCTGTCACGGGTGCGTCGTTACATCGTTGTGGCTCATTGGCTAGAGACGGTGTTTGTGTGTCGTTTTTCCCGCGTTTTTTCCCTTTGGTTTTAGTTTTTATGTGTATATATGCTGTCTTCTCGAGAATGTTTTGACTGTGGAAAATCCATTCTGAATTCTGATTTAATGGAAATGTGTGCGTGTGTGTCTATCGTCAATGGCACTGTCGTTCGTTGGACATCTTTATACATCATTGAGAATCTTCGCTGCTTTTCGATTTGGAAATGTTTTTTTTTTTCTCAAATCGGAGCAGTATTTTGTTTTCCACCCCATCTCTCTCTCTCTCTCTATCTTCCATTGGTCCTTCACCGACGTTGGGAATCGTTTAAAAGGGAGCTTTGATCTGATTCCCTTTAATGTGGTTCTTGTTGAAGCTGACTTAACTGCCAATAAAATTCTACACCGAATGGGTTTGAAGTACTTTATAGGACGGTTTAATCAAATAAACAGGAGACCATGCAAAAGATGGATGATGCAGACGCGTGGGAGCGATTTCTATTAAAACTAATTTGGGTTAGTGATAGATGAAACATAAAGAACATTATATCGCTTATACACACGACAAACATTGCTTATGGCATCTTTCCTTTTAGTTTTCAGCATATAAAGACAATTTACTGTACGGCTAGATTCATGTTGAAGGCTTGATAATAATAATAAATTTAATTTTGTTAAATCTACTGTTGAAACTGGCAATTGCTTGAAAACTTTAGCTAATTGCTAAGCAACTATTAGATCAGCCATTTTTTATTTACTTTATTTATTGTTTATTTTATTTCTTTATATTGTTTTTTACTTTCCATTCATTGAACAGTCACTTCCAATATAAATTTTTATATATTTTACTCATTAATCAATCGTTGTTAGTAGTGAAAAAAATTATTGTAGCTTCTGTTATAATTTCTTTTATAATAACAAATAGGAAGCCAATGGCTTACTGAAAATTGGGCAATTCCTTACATTTAGATAAAAATTGACAAAAATAGTATTGTTATATGATGCCACAACATAATTTATAGACATTTTTAACCCTAAAATTGTCAATAACACTCTTTGTAAACTTGTAAATGTGATAAGGCTATTCGTTTCGCAACTCGAAAAACTACCTTATAAATTTTTAAATAATCATGTGAATCTAAATAAAACATTCGTCCCTTTCAACAACTACAATTTAGAAGGGTCACACCAAATATCAACCTACGGAGCAAAACAAAAGAAACAAGGACGATGGACATTACGTGACCCCAAAAACCCAAACAACTGGGCGATTGAAAACACGGCCGTTAAAATGAAGGTGTGCCGTAAGTTACGCTAAGACACCAAGTGCTACCTTCCCGACAGTTTGTCCCATCCCACAAACATAAAAACCTCCACAACCAACCGGCAACCAGAATCGTCAGACACAAGCTTAGGATCGGATTCGAAATGTTCAACATAAATCTGTCTTAACAACGAGCCATTGCAGAACAACTAACCAAAACAGTTGTGTATCAATTGGTATACGCATCGCATAGTGTCTTAGATTGTTTGGACACACATTTGACTTCTTTGAAAAATGTGTAGAATTAAAAAAAAATACTAGGTTTTTCTTATTTACACACCGAAAGACCTAATATAAAACGAAAAAACTCCTTTCTCTCCATAACAGCTCAATTTGCTTTAAGAATTCGATACCTTTTTTTTTTAGCCGTTCGCAGCACAATGCAATAAATCAATATTTGTAATGGTCAGATCATTCTACACAAAAAAAAACCTACCACACACACGTGTAGTGTCCATTTATCATTTCATATTGCTCGTTTGCATCCAATCCGTTGCACGATTGGACATGACAATTTCGGTCCCATTGCTTTACGCGCTGGCCAACTGTGTACGGTGTGGGAACAACCTAGACAACAAAGTTCTATTTGCGTGTGTCGGTTAAGTAAACTGGTTTCTCTGTAAGAGGCAACCAGTCATCTACCACAGCTGTCAGACACAATGGTGCGATGCATGGTTTTGCCGGTGGCCAACGCAATAACGATGTCTCTTCACCGAGAACATGGACAAAAACAGTGGGTTCGGACGGTTTCATACGATACGTCGAGATGTAGCGCTCGGGCGCATTAGATATCATTCCGAGGGTCAACTAGGGCGCGTGAAGTAGTGATTCTGCTGTACAGTGAAGGAAGAAATAATCGACAGAGTTCCATTGCCATTTGAAATCAACTTTATATCAAAAATTAAAATGTTTAATGTAAGAAAAAGTTGTCGGAATTTCGACGATAGTTAGACTTCTTTTGATACTCAAATTTTGTCGTTTTTGACACTTAAACATGGAGATGTATTGTCTCATGTGGTCAGTTTGTTTGCCTTCTGTGACAATAAATATCACCTTTTATTGGGAACATGACTGACCATAATCATTCTGCTTTAAATGTGTTCCAATATATGCGAGCTCTGTTAGCAATTTTGCAAAATTATGTGGAGTTTGATTGATTGAGTAAAGATTATAAGTATTTTTGTTTATATTTTGAAACACAATCTTTCAAAGAATAATATAATATAAAATCTGTATGCTATAAACATCGATAATTGATTTGATATCGATGACCAAAAATGGAGCATCTCACATAGACTGTACTAATTCATCTTCTAATGTTGCTATCATTACCGTGAAGTACATACATCACTGTAAAGCAATCTCTTCAGCTAGGAAAGCGTGAATGTTTGTCTTGCAGGTATATGGTACGGAATTCGTCTCTTCGCACAGTCTCCCAAACAATAGTCCCCCGTACCAAAGAAATGGACCACCAATGGGTTTGGTTGATACAGTCTAATGAAGGGAATTTCTCCCCCCAAGGTCCATTAGACGTGTAGGACCCTCGTAGAGCTCGATTGGTGCGAAAGAGTAAAAATAAAATGTACTCTTTTCCTCCTGCCTTTTGTCCAAGACAGGAAAACCCCAAAAAAAAACACTCCCAGCCGAACGAGAATAAAAAAAAACCCCGGCAAAGCGGTTGGTTGATAGAGGGTGGGCGCCCCAAAATACGAGAACACAAAAGAATCTCGCACACGAATATGTATCCGAGACCGTGTATAGTAAACCTCCGTTTCCCCCGGATCCGTAGTCCCCGGAGCGTACAAGAGAGAGCGTCACGCGTGCTCTCAGGATTGTTCCTGTAGACGATGAAATACCGCCGAAGCTGATTCGGCCCTATACCGACTCGACACGGGACTCACTCGCACCGCCTACAGTGGTGGGCTTAGCGAAATGTGTATGCACTACCCGTTTGTAACGATATCTTTCTTCGAGTGGCCGTACCCAAAGGTAGTTCTCCGTCGGCTAACATACATCACAATCGTGTGGTACAACACGGACAGGGCGACCACAATTTTGCTACACACATCAAAACATCCACCACTGTCGGTTCGCTCTAGCTGGGTGATGCTGGGCCATAGATATTCTCGAGAGTCTTGCTTCCTTGAGAGTCTCCTCGAAAATCTCGAGACAGCGGGACAACGAATGCGCGATGGCGCGAAACCGATGACAATGCGAAGCGCCGCGTTTTTGGCTGCCGACCATGGTTCTCGTGCGTAACGCGGCCTATCAGACAGTCCTGTCAACGAAGTCACCGGCGTAAGATAACGAAAAACGTGCTCCGCTGCGACACACGCGTGAATTGATCGTTCGTGCTTAAGATTTCGCGTACGTGTGTGTGTTTTAGGGTTGGTGTTTTGTTTCTTTGGGCTGTAAAATTGCGAATTGCTCTTTGGGAGTGTTATAAAGAGTGAACGAACAAACAAAAGTGACATTAACAGGGCCGTATGTTACCGTACCAGCATGATCGTGTGGTGCAAATTTTCTGAAGTGATCTTTCCGCAAACAATTAGAGTTTTCTAAAAATATATTGCTTTCTTATGGCAATGGATGGTACTTACAAATGTTTAGCTAGATCACTGACGTGCCAAAGTGTATTGCAATTAAGCTTTTGAATTATTTGAACTTCCACGTTTGATCCTCAGCTAAATGGTGTGATAATCAAGTGAAAACGTTGGACGCGTAGCTGATGTACTAAATCCATCTTCCAATACCATCAAGGCACTTCAGAGAGAGAGAGAGGAAAATTTACGCCCTAAACTATGTACCACGCACAGCACTTGCAAACACAGCAACTACAACCACCGAACCAGCAGCAATCCTCGCAGCAACAGCAAGATCAAGTGCGATGGAAAGTTAAAAGTAGGTTGAGACCGCTTTTTCCTCTATAAAATAAAACTTCATATTTTCCTTGAGTTATTCTAATCCACTGTTTTTCACTAACACTAGAAAACTATGTGAAAATAGTTTACAAAAGGCGTGTTCAATTCCTGCACGAATCGCCACCGTGCGTGGGTACCGATTTGGAAATGGCAACCTGTTCCCATTCGTATTGCTGTTAATTTTCGCCCAACGGATCTGTAGACGTTGATCTGTACACATAAACTGTCCCACCATATATCTTAGCACACGCATCATCATCCCGATTCGATGAGGATCACCATTGTTTACTTCTTCCCAAGCTCCCACGTGAACACTTCATCTAGCTAACGCAGCAGAGAAGAAAAACCCCGCCAAAAAAACACGAAAACCATCGAGTTACGGATGAATGTTGTTTGAGAAGCGACTCGTTTGCTAATGAGAGTTTTGCTCTGATGGGGGCCTTCCAACTTTACCAAACCAATTTGACCATCGACCACCCCATACACTGAGCTGAAGGGAGTAAGCACGACCGATGCGTTTAATGTTTACTCGAACAGCATTCTTCTTCTGCATTGGGTTGGTGATTTTATAAATAATCTGCCAACAGGTCTATTTGCTTGTCTGTTTTTCGGTTCGTTTTTTAGATTTTGTGCGTCACTTTAGTACACATCTCTACCCTTTCTATACATGTCCGCGATTGCACTTTCGGATGCTTTAATTTAAAGGTTGGATTAGCCCGGTTTTTGCAACGGAAAGCGTGTGAAAGTATCGCGATAAAGGATGTTGTTTTCAGTTCTCTTAGAAAAAAAATCCCCCCAAAACCAAATTCAAAAGCAAAACAAATTGCTCTTTCTCTCTTTCGTGTGTGTGTGCGTTGATTTATATCTTCCTTCCAAGTACCGTGGCTAGAGTCTCGACGTAATTGTTTAACATCCAATTGGCGTGCTTATGTTTATTGTCATCGCCCATCGTTCATTAGGCCCGTTGAGTCATAATAACCAACAATGTGACACAGTTTTGCGACAGTTCAATTTTTAAATTAGACTTTATTCCTGCAACATTCATTGAAAGCCCAACTTTCCGACCCCCAAACCAAACATCTGTCTACCTAACGCGTTCACTTTTAATCACTTAAGTTGCTGCACCATCGGCTTCCGCCATTAATCTCGTCGTCGTACCTTTTGCTTGCTTCGCTTTCTCTAACCCGCTAAACCGTTAGAGCTGCAAAGCTACAAGAATAATGGGGGACCGAAAAGCACCGTCCAGCATTTGCAGAAGCATATCAATTGTTTTGCCATTTGCCGTGTGTGCCGTTCGAAACTGTTGGAATGTAACGTAATACGCTGAATACTGATACTAATGCAGCACACCGAACCGTTCGCAGCTCCGATGCACTCTCCGCAGAGTACTTCCGAAGCGTCACGCAAGCAACCCTACCCTCGGCCACAGTATTACGGTAAGTGTTCTGGCTGGCCCGTGTGTGTCCGTGTGTGTGTATTTGTATTGATGTGCTCGATGATGTGCTTGGAACTTGGAGCACGCAACGCATGTAAACAAGTAATGCAAGTGTTAGTTGCAGGCAGGCAAATACACATGCTTTTGGTGTTGTCACACTCACTCGGCGGCTAGGCAATCATCCCACTAGAGTTGAGGCTTCATAGATGTGTCACAGTAACAGGCTGGTGATTCACGACTCAACTATCTCTTGCTGCAATAGCAAAAACATACATCGCTGATAGGGAGGGTTAGGGTGGTTTTGTTTTGCACCAACACTAGTTAGTATGTGACGTAGTTGTTAACGCTTATCGCACTGCATGTGATCCGTGTCGATGTGTTTGCACTCTAGAACCGGTGTCTACCGCATTCTACATATTGTATATATTCCGTTTAGAACGTTTAGAACGATGTAAATATATTATTAGTACACTTAATAATATCAACTCCTTATTTCTAGTCTATTACATACTTTATTAAAAGTTACAGAACGTTTAATCCCGCACCCTGATAGTGAAGATCGAATTGAAATTCTAATTGAAAGCAATAAATTCTACCCGACATTCCTTTCGCCCCATGCTAGTGGCGGCCGAGCTACACATGTTGCTGTGTAAAGCCGCATTATTACCTCACAAATGAATCAACAAAACTAGCCAACCCAGAATTCCAATCACACGCATGTTCTTTCTCGCATCACCGTAATTAATTATGTACGGGATGGGGAAGAAGAAAAAAATATTTACGACCTCCGTCAGGTTAATACAGCAAACAGGAGCAACATGCCGGGCATCTCCCCGAAATATAAATAGGGGTACCGGATCGGATTGTTTTACGATTCTGTCTGACAGCGAAAGAGGCGATTTTTTGTTTGCTACATCTATCTCTTTCTCTTTCTATCAGCGTTACATAGTCGTCAAGTTACATCCTAATCTCCGCGTTATGTTCGCTAGTGACATCTTTATTCGATTGTATAGATTATGAAGATAAGCTCCTTTGTTTCGCTGCTGGATTAAGCAGAGACAGCTTATTTGAAAATTATTTTTAAAACTGCACAAATTTGCCAACCGTTACTGAGAAAGAAACAAACTCGTTACGCGCGCGCGTAACGCCTAATAGCATGACAGCGTTACGCCTGCTTCGTTATCGTGTTACGGAGACCTTATCGGTTCGCTGCTCCACAACCACGACAGTTTAGCTCAGCCGGGAAGGTTTTCTGGCCATTGTGTGTTGGTGCGGCTTTTTTTTTTCTGACCACATCGGGCTTGACTTCGATTAACGGAAACCGGTCAAACGGTACAGTTTAGTATTCGTTGACGGTTCCATCGAACCGGATCGTTTGGCGCGTCCGTCTCGGCCGAATTGTTTACGATCGGTCCGTCTATTTGCATTGGTGTGGGTGAAGTTGCTGTTTGTTTCGAAAGAGAAGGTGCGTACCGGGTGCATGTGTGTGTGTGTGTATTATGACCGGTACAACGATGGAAGTACAACCCTCGACATCGACCCACGCTATCCTGATAAACGATGATAAACGGCGCACTAGTGGTGAGTACCGATGCAATGGCGTCATGTGTATTCAAGTGGAAGACACCACAAACAGATAACGTTTCAACTTTTAAAAACCGGAAATGCGGTCTCAAATTACGACATGTCGATAGGGGATTCATGTTGATTGTCAGTTAAAAACAAAAGCACCAAAAAAGAACTTGATTAAAACTGATGAAATTGCTTATCAAATTAAACCGATTGCTTCAGCACAGCCACGATGAGTTATGGTTGTGAAGATGAATATGTTACCAATTCAATTGGGAGCTGTGGATGAAGTTATTAAAAAATATTAAAGGTTTAAAGTTTACCAGTGTTTACGTCTAAATTTTAATGCCCCCTTAAGACTCGCTCCTCACCCAAACAGTCCCAACTTAATTAGATGGAACCATCAAAACATAATCATTTGGATGAAACGATCCGTCATCGAAATCGGTGTTTATTACTGCCCTATGTAGCTGGTATGACGGCTGCCCTAAGGGCTCATGAAAGCAAATTGCGATCTTCCCTTCATTACTCTCTCTCTCTCTCTCGTTCGCTAATAAGAATAAATAAACTAACCATTCCAAACAACTATCGTGTGCCTGAGAAAACTGGAACCATGGCGGTTTGCTTCTAACGGACTCTGTTTCGTGTCCAAATATTCATAAAAGATTATTTCCGCTGTTGATCTTGCTGAACGGTGGTAATATTTTGAATGAAGTTGCCACAGCAAGAGCACTGGCTGGAATCGTGTATGTTTATTGAATCAAAATAAGATACATTTTACAACTATATTTGAAGTGATTTAATAATTTCGCAATGTCTTGGAGATTTTCTATTCTACCATACTTCGAATTGGTAGGGTAATTTGTGCTACTAACGGTTAGTTCTTGTAAATAGTCTACCAAGCAATCATCGCACTCACGACTGATGCTGTTTCGGAGATATTGTAATGTGTGTTCATCTCAACGAAACACTCGTGCTGGTCGATTGGTCGGCGTTCTGAGCCGATGATGAGGCAAATTGTTTATGCTTGCAAGATTCGCACGCATGTTTTTACTTCACCACCGTACAACACTGCCAACAGATTAAGGTCGTGCACGGTTCACTTTGGTAGGCAGCTGGTAGGGTAATTTAGTACTGCCCGGCTACCAAACCGTAACGTAATAGCAATAAATGTACGCGACTCATACGTCTCGTCATCATTTAACGTGCACGTACGCCTCATGATGCATCATGATTCTTCTCCACCCACTTCAATGCGGGGCTTTACCCGAACCATTTTATTTTCTCTATCTCTCACCATCTAATGGAATATGTTCTTTTTTACCGCCCCGAGAGTTCTAAGGCCATCGCGCATTAATCATCGTGCTGGTGTGTCCGGGTGGAGTCCATTTGCATATTTCCGCCATTCGTCGATGACTCGTACTCATCCGTATGTGCAGTAACCACGCACGTTTAAGTCTCGTACAGATTGCCGCAATCAATGCTAGTCTTACAGCGAGATAACAACAGGAGCTAGAGTGGGTAAAAAAGCGTATGTAATCCCAACGTAAACCTTCGGAAGCCACTCCGTTCACAGACAAAGTGTTCCCGATTCCCACCAATGACATGCAGACGGCGTTGGTGCTCCGGCGAGGATGAAAGCGATTCACTGGAGCATCTGTTACTCTGTTGTAAAGGAAGTTATCCAGGGTTTGTAGGATCCCGCTGGTGCCTCCCGGGTCACATTCCATTACGCGAAATCTACGCACTCATTCACTGATGTTAACTGTCCAGCAGACATTGTGGGCTTTTTTTCTCCCGAGTGGAAAACGTTTCTTTTTTTTCTGTTATTTTCTGGACGTTGAGAGCTTGAAACATTTGTTCTTCCGAACTCTAGGTTTGCGTCCATTCCAAAACGGCAACTAGAACGCACCAAGGACGCAACCCGTACTGGCTAATGGGGCTTTGGAAGGCAAACTAATTTGGAAAATGTGCTGCGTGTAGCGAAACGATCGACACAATGAAATGGAAAACCCTTTTATTCTCGGACGTTTTCTCTCTAGCGCCCTACGCGTGGCATCAACGGTGGCCTATCGACTGGATGGGTGGAAGTGAATTTATTTTATTTTGCCCATCGAGGATGCTGCGCTGCGAAAGGATGTTCCGTAGGTCATTAGGCTTAAAGTATCGAGCATCGAGTTCACAAAACCCCTTTAACCGGCAAAGACGCATTCTTCCCCACCCATCATCATTTTCATTGAGCGGTCGGTGACTAATGGTACCTTCATAAATCTTGATTTAAATGGCCGTACTTTATTCAAATGTGGAAAATAAAACTGTTACCGCAGTGGAGCACTTAAATGAATTGGGGTAAATTTACTGAATTGTCTGATATTCCTCCACGAGCGATCCAAGCGTATCCATAATTTTCCATCTACCGAGCATCGTTTATGTGCAAGTTATTAGCGCATAAGACAAATTGTTCGAAGTGGGCAAGAAAAGATGAATTTTCACACAATTTAAACTTCTGATTTAACCCTACTGCCATCGTTCATCATTTGCACCATGCATGTGTTGAGCGAAAGGCGACACGAAGGCGCCCAATAGTACAGCCAGGACACACAGCAGCTTCCTGCACACGCCGACCATCAACAAACATGCTCATTTATCATCCCTCATTAATGACCCACTGCAAAGTGTTCCCGATTCCCACCAATGACATGCAGACGGCGTTGGTGCTCCGGCGAGGATGAAAGCGATTCACTGGAGCATCTGTTACTCTGTTGTAAAGGAAGTTATCCAGGGTTTGTAGGATCCCGCTGGTGCGTCCCGGGTCACATTCCATTACGCGAAATCTACGCACTCATTCACTGATGTTAACTGTCCAGCAGACATTGTGGGCTTTTTTTCTCCCGAGTGGAAAACGTTTCTTTTTTTTCTGTTATTTTCTGGACGTTGAGAGCTTGAAACATTTGTTCTTCCGAACTCTAGGTTTGCGTCCATTCCAAAACGGCAACTAGAACGCACCAAGGACGCAACCCGTACTGGCTAATGGGGCTTTGGAAGGCAAACTAATTTGGAAAATGTGCTGCGTGTAGCGAAACGATCGACACAATGAAATGGAAAACCCTTTTATTCTCGGACGTTTTCTCTCTAGCGCCCTACGCGTGGCATCAACGGTGGCCTATCGACTGGATGGGTGGAAGTGAATTTATTTTATTTTGCCCATCGAGGATGCTGCGCTGCGAAAGGATGTTCCGTAGGTCATTAGGCTTAAAGTATCGAGCATCGAGTTCACAAAACCCCTTTAACCGGCAAAGACGCATTCTTCCCCACCCATCATCATTTTCATTGAGCGGTCGGTGACTAATGGTACCTTCATAAATCTTGATTTAAATGGCCGTACTTTATTCAAATGTGGAAAATAAAACTGTTACCGCAGTGGAGCACTTAAATGAATTGGGGTAAATTTACTGATTTGTCTGCTATTCCTCCACGAGCGAGCCAAGCATATCCATAACTTCCATCTACCGAGCATCGTTTATGTGCAAGTTATTAGCGCATAAGACAAATTGTTCGAAGTGGGCAAGAAAAGATGAATTTTCACACATTTTAAACTTCTGATTTAACCCTACTGCCATCGTTCATCATTTGCACCATGCATGTGTTGAGCGAAAGGCGACACGAAGGCGCCCAATAGTACAGCCAGGACACACAGCAGCTTCCTGCACACGCCGACCATCAACAAACATGCTCATTTATCATCCCTCATTAATGACCCACTGCCAGTACCGGCAGGGTGACGATGAACGTGAAAATGTGTCTTCCCGTTTTGCCACTTGTTGCACACCGACAGACCGGAAAGGGGCCAAGTCTCGGCCAGCAGGCTTTTCAAAACAAAGTTTTCACTGCGTACCGGTGTCGGTGCGTCATTAACCTTAGCGGCCGGGCAAACGAACGCACACAGTTCGTCTTGCGTTCCGTTGAACGATAAGTAATTCTTCAAAGAAGTTGTCGTAGACACCGATCGAACGTGACCCCCGGGGCCACTAGTTGGATCATTCTTCGCACATCATTCGTGCGGGCAGTTCATTTTCCGGCTCATTTTTAAACCCTTCCAATCGTTTCTAACGTGTCCAATTGGGTACGTCAACCCGTTCCTGTTCCCTCTCTAGACATAGCCACACACGTACACCGATTTCACGATGATTTACATCTGTCCGGGCGGCGATGGTGTGGCCCTGTGTTTCGTCTCATAAATTGTTTGCATTTTGAGCGGTCGAGCGGATTTTATGCTGCCCGAAATCGTTCACACCCGGGGAATCCTCTGCCAAACACAACCCGGCAACCGGACAGTCACAGTTTGACAGTTGATGTTTCAGGTCACGTTCCGTTAATCTCATCGAAAATTTTTTCTGTTGTTCGGGGGCCGATTTGGGCGAACGTTCCGAAACCCACACAGCTCGGACGAAACTCACAGTTCAATAGAATATCGAATGGGAGTGAGTGGCCGGGGTGTTAGCAACAGGGAAAAAGGATTATCTTATGCATGAGCCACATTTGGAAAACTATTAGCAAATGGAGATACCAGCACGCCGGCGTACATTTTGTTTATTGAAACCGATTTAGAGCGTGTTTATTTCACGGTTTAGTATTGTTGCTTTCCAATTCTTTTCCAATTCAAACGCTCTACAGAAGCCCTGTGTAAACTATTATTTGGTGGGAAACTCTAAACAAAGCTCGTTTGATTGATTGTAAATTATTTATTATCTTTAGATCGGGTCACATGGTCACACTGCGCGCGCGAAAGGTCACACTCTTGCGTAAAATCGATTGTTTATAGCTTCTTTGTAAATGGAGGCAGTATAGATTGGTTTCTCAATCATTGAACAGTAAACAATGTTGAGCGTGCTGGGGCTCGGTAATGTTGAAATTAATTTTAAGGTCTTATTCTTCAAGGACGAGCAAGGAATTTTCTGCTTAAAGATCTCATCGTAGACTGAACTTGGTAGTGTTTCATTAGAAAGGCCAATATTATTATTATTGGGTAGATAAATTATTTCAAATGCTATTTTACAGTGCATTAGATGATATAGTTTAATATTCAATGTTTGACATTTGACCACCTAATAGGTGCTTAATTTGCATCCATATTAGGACATTTTTTCTTTAGAATCAATGTCTTAAAATAAACATTTTAAAACCTGTGCTTATGCAAATTGAACCTTAATAAGTATGAGGATATAGCTGCTTGA
This sequence comes from Anopheles maculatus, assembly GCA_002091835.1. Taxonomy (NCBI): domain Eukaryota; kingdom Metazoa; phylum Arthropoda; class Insecta; order Diptera; family Culicidae; genus Anopheles; species Anopheles maculatus. Next base: position 33,898 of record LULA01014246.1, read on the forward strand.
GGGTTGCTTAAAGAATCTTCAGACCACTAGTATTAATGGATTTTTTTACATTTGTATAACAAAAAACGGGGCGGCCCGGTGGTGTATACGATAGCGGCGCCGGTCTTCACACGGCAGGACCGGGGTTCGAATCCCGGCGGACCGCCTCCCCGTACGCTATCCCCGTACGGACTGACTATCCAGCTACGGGTAAAACTTAGTCACAGAAAGCTAGCAATAGCAGGCCGAGACCTCAAGAGGTTGTAGTGCCAAGGAAGAAGAAGAAGAATAACAAAAAACACCTTGAACATGATGTTTCTTGGAAGCAACTTAACAAGTTCTCGGCTGTGCGATGCATTGCCAGTTGATACGACTATGACGAGTCAAGGTGTTCGCTACAGTGCCAGTAGCGCTACAGTGCCCTCAGTGTCTAGCAAATTAAACAATAAACATTTGGTGGCGCACAACGTTAAAACGAGGACACTCAAGAAAGACGTGTGTACCGAGCTACCCCAACTTCTGGATACCCAGGGTACTCTCTGATGAGTTTTAACTCCGTTAGGTAAGCCTGGAAAAATGCCATTTTTTGTTAGACAACTGTGTTGTCTGGAACTCACCTTCTCCAAAATGTAACTTCCCATCCGGACACATCAGGAATGAGCATTCGAGTCCACAAATGACGCGAAGATTGCCGTCGCCTTTTAAAAATTAGCTGTATGACACAACACTAGCCAGAATAAACTAGGAGTTCAAAATAGGTCAGCTAAACCTTGTGAAAAAATCAATGAAACTTAAGACATTTCTATACACAAGGCTAGCTACATTCTTCAAAACAACATCAGACTTTAGGTGACAAAAGTCATAGGAATCGTGCTCCGGAAGTAGAAATGCGAGATCCTGCAGGAACATATTTTCAATTATAGATCTCCAACTAACTTCGAAAGTTGTTGATGTACATTGTTGGCCTTATGCATACGACTTCTTTCAAACTAGGCTGGACAAGTTTTAGATGAAATATAACAAAAATCTGGATAAGAAGAGTCCGAAATTCGAGAATACTGTTGGTAAATGTATAATAAATCATCCAAGGAAGTGACAAACCCAAACTCCGCCAACTTATTCCCCAACCCATTTTGTAGAACACAAACCACGCTAATCTCGCTCGTGTCGTTATTAGCTTCCTACGCGTTACATTCCGAATGCCTTACGCAAGCCTGTTTCATGTCAATCTGTTTGTAACCGATAGGATTAAGGTAATAAACCAGGCCGCCTCCTTAATCTGATTAAGATCAAATTCACCCTTGATGAAACCCTTTGGTTTAACACACCCAAACTAGTGCGTTGCATTTCAAACCAGCGTTCAATATTTGGACAACAGCAACGTCTCTACGACCACGGCGCCCTACCACGGTCCACCGTACGGTGCCACTCACCCACAAACCATGGCCCATTTAGTCCACGATTTATAAATATAATTAACTCCCCGTTCTTCGTCTGGTTCCTGTCGATCTTTGTTGGGCGAGTTTTTTTTTGCCGCAGATCATGTTGTTGCATTTGATACACGCTCAACTCACTCTTCGCACACGCTGTAAAATTGACTTTTTGACATTTCCCGCGCGCGGCAATAGAAGGAATTTCCTTTCGGTTTAGTCCAATTTCTGCAAAACTAGCTAAAAACACTGCCAGCCAATCCAATGGAGACGCCGTGAAAAACGCCGTGTCGTCAGCATCGCACCAGCAGCTCCCATGACAGCGGGTAGACAGTAGTGGTCAACCCATTTCAGTCGTCGTCGCCACCGGTCACGGTTCGCCTGCTTGGTTGGGTGTCATCAAAGCGCAATCTTCCCGGTAGCATCTGCTGCCGATGCCGATGCCGTCGCGCGTCGTTCCGAAAACTGGCTGAAGTTCATCAGACTGTGGACAGATTTTCGTCTCGCTTTTTATCGCGATCGTTTTAGTCGCACAGTTTGCTGGTGCGTGGAAAACTGTTCTGTTCTGTTCTGGCCGTTGCCGAACCGTAGCATAAAGCAAGCAAGGGGAAAAGCAAGATAATACCCGGAAGTCCAAAGAAGTCCGTGGACCCGGCTAACGACTGTCCGAAGCTTAATTCGCCAAATAAATGGCGCTTATCAGGGTGAGAGTGTATGAAAATAAGACGACCTTTTTCCATTTTGGCTACCATCTGACTCTGCATGGTTGACAGCATGAAGCGAGATGAAGTTGTGAAGATCACAACGCCGAAGAACGCTGCCTTTTCTTGTGACATGTGTCTTTTATCAATAACAAGACAACAGCACAGATTGTTAAATCTATTTGATGAGTCTGCCGAATGTAGAACACATTTGCTTCGAGCGTCTACGTATGTGGGCATGTTTACAATCAATTAAAACGATCCAAGGCTCTCCACGTTCCCGATTACATCCGAGCGCAGAGCTTCAACTTAAACTGTAAATTAGCAACACTTGGCCAATCTCGACAGGCTCATCTTAGATTTATTTCCTCCGATATAAGGCCTCCATGGTTTGCTGCCGACGAAGCACAGCAATTGACACAGAGAGAACAGAGCATCAACGCTTAAAGCAAGATTTAAGCATGACATTTTTCTCAACCTTCAAACCCATCAAATCCACTCCTGTCAATTGCTGTTCCTCTTTAATTTCTATTAAATTTTCCGTTACGACCCACTTTGCTTGTTCGCTTGTCTGCCAGCCAACCAATTCCACCGATACACGTACGTTCAGGATGATCGTTTAATTTTATTGCCATTGCTGTGTCGCCCATCAACGGTTAGATTTTTGAGTTTTCTTGCCCCCAATCCTCTCGGAGGGAAAGCACGGAACGCACGAAATCAGTGTGGCTGGCCAGGGCATGATGATACGCGTGACGTTGTTGCGGTCTCATTGTGAGGTTTTAATCTACACGCTTTATCTCCCGTCCCGGGGGTGGCAATCGAATGTGAAAGAATGTCAAAATCTACCAAGAAAGAGAAGTACGCGATAAACGCCGAGACACAATTTAAAGGAAAGATGCGACCAACAAACATGTCTCGGGAATGTGTCTAATGATGGTGCTTCCTGTGTTGGAGATGGATTGCCTCGCTTGGGTTCGTGGTTCGAAGAATAGATTTATAATATATCCCGGGCGCACTGCCAGCAGAGGAGATAAGGAACAGATTTAACTGATTCGTTTTATTGCTGTGCGTTTGTTTATATACTGTTGCGTGATAACGTGTTAGGTACTTTCGTTTTAGGTTATTTTGTTCCTCTTTTAATTCCTTCGTCCATGTTGAAAATGACATAAATCACAATGTGGACTTGTGTTTCCAAATTGTCCCCTTTTAATAGGTTGTAATCTGAAACCGTACGCTCGCGAACGTTTAAACGTTATTGTTTACCAAAACATGCATAATGGTAATCGGTTAAGCAAGATAAGATAAAGATGGAAACGAAAACAGTAGGTTGATAAAAGGCGAGCAATTACAGAAATCGTTGTCTATTGTTTGCTGTTGCAAAGAATCTGCAGCAGTTGTGCAACAAGAGTATATTATTTGAAAAATTAAATATGATTTCACTCTTTTTTTTAATTACAAATTAGTTTCAAAACTACAAGTATTAAGCATCCTACAGAATTAAACGCCAACATTGAAATTTATTTTACAGTTGAATGATAAAAATTTCAAGCAAGTCTTTTGCCATATTTTTACATTGAATGTTCTCTGTTATCAAGGATCCATGTAGCTGAAGCAAAACAATATTCGACATTGAGTATTAGATTGATCATTTATTAATTTTTCGAAATTTTTATTATCGAGTCGAGTGAACGCTAGTGGATGTAATTTTACTAATGTTTCAACAAAAAAATTTCATCTTGTATTTGTTGTATTTTTAATCGAGTTATGTGAACGAGTTAATATTGATCATCCAAGCATATACCCGATGAAAGAACTATAATAATATCAGTAACATCCTTGAAGGTCTAGTGGTTGAAGCAACAGACATCATATTGAAAAAAACGAAAACGTAGTCATATAGAAAGTCGGCTACTCGTGTTTTCTACATATTTCTTATTATATTGATTGTTTATTAAAAATTTCCAATAAATAACCATAGCAAGAACATTCAAAAGTCTTTTAATATGCAGCAGATGTAACAGGCATTGGAAATAGAACACTGCAGTTCCTCGCACGACACTGATAAGGAACCTCACGAAACCTAATATCTTGCCACGATTAGAGCCACTTGGCCCTGTGTTTAATTAACAAGAAGTAGAGGGACTGGTAACCTTTTTGAAGTTAGATAAGAAGACGTTTTGGCTATTTCATATATTCTATAAGTATTCAATCTTACTTATATCAGGTGTTCAACAACTATATTTTAGCATATCTGACAAAACGATCAAATTAAATGGTAAAAAAAAATAATGGATTAATATTTCCATATAATGTGAGTAAAAGATAAGGATTGTAGTCAGATCATGATTTGAAAAACTAATATTTATTATTAATTTGATCATCTTCTCCGTACGCGTCCAATCTATAACCTCGGTTATTCTAAAAGTTGACAGTTTCGTGATGTTTTTTTATTTATTTTCTAAAGTTCTAAAACAATACAAAATTGCAATGGAAAATTAGATATTGTTGTAGACTTTTCCTTGGTTTTTGAATCGTTATATTGGACGTATTTATCGAAGTTTCTAGTTAACAACTGTATTTTGGTGGTGTTTTTGATTTTTTTTCCGTTTCTAAACATCAAGATTTTAAGTATTTGTATATGTTTTATGTCAAAAATGAAATTTCAGTAAAAAAAATTATCAAACCTTTGTTTTCTTTTACATATTTTTGAATCGTTATAGTTTAAATCTACAACAGAAATGAATGTTAAATTTTAAAAATACTTTCTCCACGTAATAAATTGTAATAGCATAGTAAAAAACATAAAACCAAACGAAAGCGAAAGAGTAAATTGTTCGCTGACCATCGAAAGAATGCAACATCCCATTAGGAGGAGAGCAAAAGAAACACATCGTTTCCAATGCAATTGCCATGTCAGTTCAATTCGTGCCAAAACAGATTTCACCCCAACGAGGCCCCAAACATTCCGAACATTGCATTTCTTCTCGGTATGATCACGTAGGAAAGCAAAAAAAACCTACGTTCACCCGACATCACTGATCCAGGTAGAGGTTGGAGGTTGGAATCAGCGGCCCGAATTCGATTTACGCCCATGGTCATCCCATTTACGAATTTGATGTCGTTCGGCACCTTATGGCCGCGAGCAAGAAGAGCAGATTTCCGTGTTTTTCTTTCGAGAATCATTACCTGCACCGATCGGCAAGCTTCGCTCGTTACCTTTCTTCGCGTGTTCCCGCTCCAATAAAAAAAAACACCAAAAGACAACGTAGCGTATGTGTGAGTGCGTGTTTTTTCTTCTAATTCGTTGCTTCAAATTTAAACTCTCAATTTGCACTCAACATGCTCCGGTGTGCGGTTTGTTTGGTCAGGGGAGTGGTGGCGAGTGGGAGATGCGAAGGCGTAGGAAGGGATGGAGATTCCACCAATTGGATCGTCGTGGCAAGACGCTTTGGTGAGTCGGTGAACCATCGATTCGAATTACTTCGTCGGCTGCTCTCGTGGGTGTGAGCGCGCTGCCGGGTGTAACACTACTTTGTCGGTCGCTCACACGCCCGGTCATCGGCGGCCGGTGGGTGCTGTTGGACACCACAAAACACCCACGGTGTGAAAAGTGTCACTTTTGTACAGCAGACTCACACACAAGAAAAGTAAAGCATCGATCATTAACGCCGGACGGTGGATTGTTGGTGTGGCGTGTTTTTGTTTCCTGGATCGTTTGTGTCCCTCGAGTGCAGTTAACACGGCGTGCAAAGTGTGTGCGTGTGTATGTATGTGTGTGGGGGGGAAATAAATTATGTTTTCGAACCTTCGTACGATGGAATCGCCTCTGCTTTCTGGATGTCGCCGGCCCGTCCATCCAACCGTAACCGATGCGTGAAAATCGTGCCACACCACTGTCGGCGGCGCGTCCGCGCGTCATGGACACCGACTGTCTCAGTACCGAGTCTGGCGGCTGCGAGTGCTATGTAGACGTCCGTAGGTATCATTTGGTTTAGGCTTTTATGGTTTAGGCTTAAAATCTGTAGGCCACACTTTAGTCAAGCTGAAGTGCGCGTTAGCTGAAGTGATGGAGGCGCCTGGTGGCGCGATCGAGTGTCGGTACGAATTTCGAACTCTCGCCTTGACTCTCGACCGGCCTTACCAGCTTCGTGTGGTCGTGTGGTGTTGTTGAGTCGTGTTTTGCAACGCTCTAGTGCTGATCCTCTCGGACGATGAGCGTTAGTCGGCAGCTGGTCGCCGTAAGTGGCAGAGCTATCCGTGAGCGTGTGAAGCACCATTTTAAATTCGTCACTCAAACGCGTGAACCATCTTCGAAAGACACTATTTAGTGAAAAACGAAAAATCCCTCTCCGTTCCGTTCTACGTGCATTGTGATCACAGTGAAACTCCGGTTATGGTTAAAACGCTCAGCCTCGAATGAAAACGCGTTGTACATTAAGCAAGTAAACCCTCAATTTAATACACATTTGACGTTTTTGCATCTGTTTTTTGTTTCGACCGGTGGTTTCGTGAGAAGATTCGCCATCCGTTACCCCCGGCACAATTAATTAGTATCGAGTTTCCCGTAACGTTCGGCGGGTTGCGTTGAAAAATGGTCCCATTAATTATGCTTCATCTGGCACGGATTGGAAAAGCCACTTCCGACGGGACGCAGTGAGATTGAACAGAGTGCCGAATGGGTGTGTTTCGCTAGCGCGCAAGAGCCTCATGCAAATCGCCATAAACAAGATAATTTATAAGCGCTCGATTTAAGATAAATGCGTGAACAAACAAGACACACGAGAGAGAGAGAGAAAAAAAAACCTCCCGAATCCGATACTTCAAGCAATCATGTAAAAACAGGCGAACAGGATAAAGATATATATAAATTGCTCTTCGTTAAACACCACATACATACACACACACACACGCATTCACAACACTCAACCCATCTACTACTTGCCTTCATTATTCAGCGTTAAAGTGTCCGTTTTAAAATACTCTTCATGCAAACGAAGGCACACCTTCTGGCGCGCACCACAAAACACATAAACGCGTTTACGCCGTTACGTACGATCGGTTCGCTGCACAACGCGACTGGAAGCGGCCAAACACTCGAGGTCATCCGGGGCCATGGCGTAAACGCACGCCTAACAAGTGTTGCACACCCGTGAGTCGGTGGTGTAACGAACATAAACAAACCATTTACCGAAACGGTGGAAAAGCAGCTCCAGTGCCACTAAACCACACCGTGTCTGCACGCGCTGCTGCTACTTTCATTTGCAGTTTTTCCGAACCGATTTGTGCTAATTGGCCACTCCACCCACTCAAGTGCGCCACGTGTGTGTGTGTTCGTTTTGAAGCAACGAGCTGGTGTATCAACAACAACCGGGAAATTAGTAGCGCACATCGATCAAAACACGGATCGACATCTTCGCAGTGAGAGAATCATAACGCACGCTCGCCTCTTTATTATTCATAACGTACTCTCGCTTCTGTTTCACGGCCGGCGAACCGCTTCCATCCATCCAGGTCGCACGCACGCACATCGATGAGTGAATGAAGGTGGTTTGGAAAACATCCGGCGGTAATATACTGCAAGTTAAGTTGCATTCTTTGGAAACCATCCCATCCCACCCGGCCGTTGTAGCTTGCTGTAGTGTTTGTTGATTTGGGAACATGTGGTGTGATAGACATCACGATTCATGAGGACGATTGTAGTTAGTGCTGTGATGCGTTAGTGTGTTAGATTGATAGCCAGTGTCAGAATGGTTGGAGAAGTGAAGGATGCCAGTGTTTAATTATAAGAACCGTGTTGAGACAAATTGTTAATAAAAACAGTCATACGAATCATTCACTGCATGCACGGAGAGACCGACAATGCCATATGGTGCCATGCTGCGGCATCATAATTGAAACCACATTCATGGGACACAAGGCGCCTCCATCGCACGGTTGTACAGTGCACAACAAATTTTGAGCAGACAATTTGGTTTTGTTTAAAGCACGATTGCTTAAATTTAAATTAAATAATATTAGACAGTTTGCTTGCTAATGATTAACCAGTTTTATTGAAACATACATTGAAAATGTATTCTATAGGATTATTGATATGCGGTCCCCCTCTTTTGGAGTAGTAATTTGGAGTGAAGTAATTTGGGAGTCTCTGCGATCGATTATGCGTCCACTGACGCACAGATATTATTTACAAGTGCTATCTGTATGCTATTCTGACAGATTTTCTTATGAATGACTTCGTCTCAGACATGACTAGCTTGTTTGTTCATCTTGTCTAGGATTTTCTTCACTGTTTAGACGAATGCTCCTTATGAATCCTTAGTTTCCACGTAAATTTCCGCTGTATTTGAAAGGGTTCTGTTATGTGTAGTGTTGACAGGTGATCAGAATCTGTACCTGATAAGATTTTTCGTCCTTCTCCAGAAGTTAAGTGGTTTAAATCTCGCAGTTTCAACAAATCTTCAAAAAGTGCCTAAATTCTATCAACTTCTTTGCACAGGGATTCCTCGACTGTTTTCACTATAGCTACTTCAACTAAATTGTTAAATAGAGCGCTGTGTTTAATACTTTGAATGAGATTTTTTCATTATTACACATTTCATATGCAGAGTTATATAACAAAATTCCGCAGTTAAAGATTTTGAAGATTTCCATAATGTAACACCTGAGATCTAGCAAAGTCGACACCGAACAGCATACTTTATAAATTAGACATGAAATTTTTAATTTATTTACACATATTACTTATAATAATTTCTCGGAAAAATTTTCTTCTGGTGGTAGACTTTTATAAAAATTTGAGGTTTTCTGTTTTAGATAACTTGGTGATTATCACTTTAATTCATACCAAAATGTCAGCTTTTTGTCACAATGTACACTGAAGGCCGCGAGAGAAAATTCCTTTCCCATACAGTACCACAAATAACGCAGACAAATGAAGAACTTTGTTGAGGCGCCTTTTTGTCTTTGATGCTTGCGAGGGCATTCCGCTTACAGCAGTCTGTCAATCACTTCGTGTGCATTACAAACACAAAGACTTCCCTTGCCAACAAACCACGCTCCTTGCGAGATTACTTAACCAAGCATACACTTTCATGGGACAATTAGACTCATTCGCGGTTTTTCATTAGTTTGTCTTTCCCCGCTCATCCTGACATTTCCGGGATTTCCCCGCTTTCCTGAATGATACACAGAAAGACAATTTCACTGGAAGAAAAACAATCCACAACGCTCAACACCTCCAGTGCAAAGAATGTTGAGATGCACAGTGTCTGCACAGTGCATGCCGAACGGATACAGTGGACGAGTTCTTTGTGCGGGACAAGTTTTTGCCGCTATGCTAGCAAATGTTTAACACGAACTGCACTGGTACTGATGTAACGTTTTTTCTCCCGTTTTTTTCACCAACAGCCGAAGCCGATTCGATAGGATGCGTGGAAGTACTGGCCACCGTGTGCTCGATCGTGCTGATGGTCCTGACCCTGCCCATCTCGCTGTTTCTCTGCTTCAAGGTCGTGCAGGAGTACGAACGGGCCGTCATCTTCCGGCTCGGTCGATTACGTTCCGGTGGAGCTCGCGGGCCCGGTGTGTTCTTCGTCCTTCCCTGTATCGACAACTACTGTAAGGTTGATCTGCGTACCGTTTCGTTCGATGTGCCACCGCAGGAAGTGTTGACGCGCGATTCCGTCACCGTTTCGGTCGATGCCGTCGTGTACTATCGCATTCGTGATCCGCTGAATGCTGTTGTGCAGGTGGCAAACTACAGCCATTCGACGCGGTTGCTAGCGGCCACCACTCTTCGGAATGTGCTCGGCACGCGGAATCTGTCCGAACTGCTGACGGAGCGAGAAGCCATCTCACACTCAATGCAGGTCACGCTGGATGAGGCTACCGATCCTTGGGGCGTTCAGGTAGAACGAGTTGAAATGTAAGTTACCTGGAAATATATAAAATTGATGAATGCTGTTAGCAACTACTGTAATGTATCTCTCCACTTACCCTCTTCAGTAAGGACGTCTCCCTTCCGGACTCTCTCCAACGTTCGATGGCAGCGGAAGCTGAGGCGGCACGCGAAGCCCGCGCTAAGGTGATCGCCGCCGAAGGTGAAATGAAATCGTCCCGCGCACTAAAGGAAGCATCCGACATCATGTGCGAAAGTCCGGCCGCCCTACAGCTTCGCTACCTTCAAACGCTTAGCAGCATTGCGGGCGAGAAAAACTCCACGATCGTGTTTCCACTGCCGATCGAACTGATCGGACCGCTGATGAACTTTACGTCCTCGTTGGGTGTGCAGCGTACAACCGCGCCTCTAGCGCAGGCCCAGGGTGTACGATCCACGACCACCAGCACATCATCACCGTCGGCCGATCCAGGGCCGCAACCGCCATCCGAGTAGCAGCAACTTCCGCGAGTACATTTGCAACGACGCCACCATCATCAGCACCGGCGGCATCACCAGCAGCGGCTGGGGGTGTACCGCTACCGGGAGCCGGGCCCATCATCCGGTGACCGTAAGATCGGACCCAGCGTCATTGGATCCGCCTCATCTTACTCCTTATCCTCGGCGGAAGATTCGGCCCTGTGTTCGCCCACCAACCGTTTGGCACGATTTATTCTAGATCTGTAGGGGAGGGAAGATCTTTACATTAGACCTATTGCTATGCTCGAACCATACATACAAACGCACCCAAACGGACGGTTGCAGGGAGTACCAGTAGCATAACGTAACGAGCGCGATAAACTCCAAACATCCATGCTACTCCATCCACGAATGTCGAACGAGCCACAATCAAACGATATGCTAGTTGTTGATGTTTCACAGTGTTATCAGTTGTCATTACATTATCTTTTCAATGTGTTTTAACGTACCGAACATGATTGTAAATAAAGCCGTATTCGTACTAAACAAAAGCTGATGGGTGTGTGAGTGTTTTTTAGAAATATTTCTTGTTCCGATTTTGTATATATACAATTCGGCTCAACAACCGAATAGCTACATAACCTATCCCAATTCTACCTCGAAGTAGACAATTAAGATTGTATTAGCTACTAGACAAGAACGACACGATTCCAGAGAAGGGTAATAGTGGAAAAGGTGACACCTACTTGGTATCTGGTGCTAAAATGTTCTCTGTAAATCGTGTCGTGATTAAATCGCACCCGAAGGACCAAAATTCCAAACCAAAACAACAAGTAAGTTGAATAAATGAAGATTTTCTGGCGACACTAAATTTTCAAGTCCGATATGTTCTTTCGCAACAGAGTCGACCACCTTCTAGTTTCTAGAGAGGCAAACCTAATTAAAGAACTCTTCATTTTCTCGATGTGGTTAAGAACAAGGAGACAAGATCATCCGGTAGTATTCTAGTTCCAGATCACACGTTGTTTTCCCTGGGAAACGGATAGCAAATGACAGTTACATATACTATGAAACAGGCTAAGAATCGTTAAAATTGAAGATCGTTAAGGACACCAGGAGTTGAGGCAAAGAAGAAAAGTTGTGGATAATTGGTAGAACAAATACAACTATTGAATGACAGTTCGATACTTTTTTTTAATCATTTAGTGTAGCCTGGCCGTATTGCTTAGGCTAGATTACAATTAGTATGCAGTGCATATTGGTTAGAAGACATACAATTCTATACTCACATCTTTGAAAAACAGAGGAAACAATAAGATCTTAAGGTTAATGTTTGAGGTTTGTTAGCAGAGAAAGAACAAAAACTAGTGAATCCCACAGTAACAACCACACAGAGAACAAGAATAACTACGAGTCGCCTATAACAATCTAGGTAATTCTCTGTGCAGTGGAGGCGATTTTTACAACAGTTTGTGGAATGCAAGCAGTTATTTTCTATTTCTTTGGCACTACATCTTCGAGAGATCTAAGCCTGCCTAGGAATTTTACCCTTAGCCAGATAATGTTTCCATGTTTCCAAAAGATTTAAAAAAAAGTGAAAGAAAACAGACAAAATGAGATAACTACTGCCAAAAGGAGCGTCGAATAAGAAGGGTATAATCTTATACGGTCAAAATGCTTGTTGACCAGTATGATCTCCGCACATTATCAAAGATACAGCATCCTTTCCGTCCGTTTCATACCTTGCAGAGCTCACCTAGAAAACTTTCTACCTGTCTCCAGCAAACAATACACCACATCACGATGAGCAAATCCGCTTAAAACATCCTTCTTTTCGTCTTTCTTTCGCATGCTACTCTGTGCATAATGGCATGCCTAGCCTTCGCACCATGATAGATAATTCAATGTCTTCACGCATCCTGCCGGTACCGTTACAATTCAATTGGCACGTCATAACCGGAAAGCGAGGACCGACACCTACAACATCATCAATCTAATACAATTTCTCCCATTCAGTGCACACGACGGTGCTACGATGCTTGATGGTTTATCCCCACCCTACAGTGTATTGAGAACACGTGACAATGAGTAATGGAGTGTTGGCCAATTTACATACAAAATGCAACAGCCAATTGTTTGATTTGCGCGTCAGAAAATTTCGTATCCGCAAGGCATCACGAGTCCAATAGGAAAACTGATCATTCTTCCTGAAAGAAACTAACGTAAACCTAAATGTGTGATATGTTTCAACATTGCACCTTCCTAAAAAGAACAAATGAATGTAATAAATTGGTTTTAAATTATTTATTCATAACATTGTTTCGAATAATCATAAGAAAAACATGGAATAAGTATAATGTGCCGTATAAAGATGCAAAAAAATAGTGCGTACAAAACACCCTTACACGTGTAAAATGCATAACTTAATAATAATTTAAGCAAAAAAAACAAATAGTATTTTGGTGCATATTGAGTGGTAAAATAATGAGTACAAAAATAGGAATAAACTGCACTTCCATTCCAGCACATGAGCTGTGGAAATTTGGTAAATTTGAAATGGAAACTTGCATTCTTTCGAAAGGATCCTTAATCCTACTTTGGTGTCGGGATTTTGAACTGGGATTTTGGGCTGCACCTTACAGTAAAGTAACCTGTGCATTATAAAAAGATAAAATGGTACCTTTTTCAGTCTAACAGCGTTCGTTTTAAGCCTATTCACCCACATGATGCCCATGGTGGTGATCACCGTCCAAATCACCGGTTTGCTTACGAAACACCGATTTCATCATCTGCTTCCGAATGTCTTTCGTTGACCGGCGAAGACTACTGCGTAGTGTACCGCTACCGCTACCGTTTGGCCCAGTGACAGCAGCAATCGGCTTGTACTGATCCAGCGACGGTTGACGGAACACAGCACGTGGTTGCTCAGCAATGATGGATATCTCTAGCGGAGACTGTTCCTCTGCGTTCTGTTTGTTGCCTTCGTCCTCACCAGCTTTGGCTTTCGTTTGACGTCGTCTTAAGCTGTGCCGAATGCTAGAAATCAATCCTTGACCTTCTCCGGCCGGCGTGCTTTGTTTTTCTTCCTCGTCCTTCGGTTCGTTCGATTGACCGCGGGGAATCAATCGACGGAAGCTGCGACGAATAACGTCACGCACTTTGTGTGATTTAATCGGTTTCACATTCTCGTGTGATGCTGGTCCACCGACCTGAGACACACCACCGGCAGCAGCTAGTGGACGCTTAAACCCATCCGATTCTGTCTCTTCCGGGAGTCTTTCCGTCAGTGGTTCCTTCTTGCGGTACGCTCGTTGAAACGGTGCC
>KZ063582.1:0-41999 GCA_002091835.1 Anopheles maculatus
AACTGCCCTTGAGCTATCATTTACAGTACAACAACTGCAGTCAATTGCAACCTCTGCTGCATCCATTCCGATTCCGGTGCGAGTTGCAGTCCGTAGATCAAGGGATCCGCCGTAGTGAAGTAATCGATTTAGCAATTTCCTTTCGGGAATGTGTGTTTGTGTTTGTGTGCCTGTGCGCTATAGCAGTGTCGCAAGTGGTGAAAAATTAACCCATCATCAGTACGGAAATTTGCGTGAATGAAAAATAAATGTTCACAAACGGTGACACCTGTCAAAAGGGGTTCATGCTGAGGGTTGGAGACGATTCGGTGTCTGTGTGGGAGGCGGTGCGTTTGTATGTGTGTGTAGGTGTGTGTCCAGAAGCGACGGCAAACGCAATAAAACTGCCCTTGAGCTATCATTTACAGTACAACAACTGCAGTCAATTGCAACCTCTGCTGCATCCATTCCGATTCCGGTGCGAGTTGCAGTCCGTAGATCAAGGGATCCGCCGTAGTGAAGTAATCGATTTAGCAATTTCCTTTCGGGAATGTGTGTTTGTGTTTGTGTGCCTGTGCGCTATAGCAGTGTCGCAAGTGGTGAAAAATTAACCCATCATCAGTAGCGGGTCCGGGGCATTTACGTAAACGAATTGCAAATGGGTGTAGAAAGCAAGAATGACAAAAAAAATAAAAGCAATTCGGCACGGATCCACCGGTCTCTGCCGTACGCCGCATCTTACCGATCGAATGTTTTCCTCGGGTCCGTCGTGTTTTGTCCGGATCGTCACGCGCTTCAACCGTGTGTGACACATACCGTTCGGGCTAAATCGGTGTTGCGGGTTACCGGTGTGTGATAAAATTAAAAATCGAAAATTCAACAGTTGCCCACAGTGACATACAGACCGACACAGCGACAGATAGACACCTAAAACGATATACGAAAGCAATTAAAACGGCTTGTAGTGAGAGCGGGCAACGGCAATACGAACCTAGCGCGCCAATTTCGGGCGGAATACACGTGCGTGCGTGCGTGCGAGTGAGTGCGGGTCGACGCGTAAGGTTTGCGGCAATAAATATTAGTTCCTCGGGGACAGAGAGCTTACAGAGTGCGACAGTATTTTCTTCGCGCTTCTTACCGGTTTGTTTTGACGTTTATCGTATTGCCATGGCAAACGTGTGAGTACACTGAGATCGACATCCACAAGCAAGCGAATGGATCTCAGTAGACCAGTAGCAGATCTCATTGAGGGTTGTTTTTGTTTGGGGTGCATTTCTTGTAACGATGTAGAGATTCTTGACAAAAAGATCATTTTCTGGACATTTTGTACCCCTTCAATAATTGCACCAATCGTTAAACAAGCATCTTCAAATGATGGTGTCCAAAACACACAAAGAAAAATGGCCACACAAACGTTTTCTTGTCACAGCGATGCGCTTTTTTCCCCTTACAGTGCTGGCTGCTCCACTCTTCTTGCGGCCGTCTCGGATGTCTCGCGGCTCGTTATTCGCGGTGTCGCTCTTGTTTGGGTTCGCTTAGGATGATGATTGCTAAATTGTAGAAAATTGATAAATTTAGAAGTCCGACCTGCATGCGCACGGACCACAAACGCTGTGGCGAATGAATGGCCGCCGTTTGCTCGCTTGTGTACGCGGCGGCGGCTGCTAGGTGCTGATTATGAAATTTATTTGCCATCCTGCTGCCGTACCGTGCCGATGGTTGACATTCCACCCACAAAGGCTGTGTGTCGTACCGGCATCCGACAACGACCCAAATTTGCATGCTTGACAAGCAGAAATCGCGCAACCCGCAAGGTTACGAGCCAACTGCAGCTGGAGGTGGAGCAGGATGGACCTTAGACGATGGAGGTTGATGGAGATTTACGAGTGTTACGAAGGAAATGGGTGAAGTGCATTCGGTGTTACACCAGCTGATCCTCAAGGAGACCAACCGGACACGACCCCCGTAAGCCGTGTTTGGCGCATGGACGAGTAGCGCACTGTGTTCCATGGTGAAAATGGGATGGCTCATTTCACTAGATTAATTGCCACTGTTTGGGGACATCGTTTGAGTGTTGGGAGATGCGAAAGTCCTTAGAAAGTCTAAAAAATCTGTAAAGTCTTGTTAATGTTTGAAGATCACTTACTTGGTTGTATAATTAGTTCTAAAATGCGATTGATCTTAATCTGTTGGAGGAGTCCTCAACACTATTAAATGTCTTGTGGCGATCATCCAAGACTTTTTTCATTTACGCCTTCTTAGATGCTGGCTCCAAAATACTCTACGGATTCGATCGTGCAGTATCTTTCTATTGACATGATAGGCCAGTAAGGGCGTAGTGAGTGTAATTTGCTGAACGTAATTGAGGTTATTGTAAGAGGACACTAAGCGATCTCCAATTCTCACCCTTGGAGCATGGAGCCAAGTAATTGTATAAAGCAAATATATGGATAGGTGCCAAATTTATCTATCATTCCCATTTAAAGGAAACGATCGACATCCACGTCATGATCGTATGGCCATTTTCATTACTAATTAACGGCTCGTTCGGCTTGTAGTCTTCTTTGACACGATCTCCATCGCAACAGAGGCTTTCAAATACGTTAGATTTACCAAGACACTTGGATCTAGTGATGCAAACAATGAATCGGTCCCTCTATGCAAGTCTAAAAAGACTTTGAGGGTCAAGCCTGCAACTGACGACATCTTGACTGACTCTGTACGAAGCATATAGCTAATTAGTATCAAACAAGAAATTAAAAGGAAAAGCAAACGCATGCACCTCTCCGTACTGAACCACTGCAATCGGCAATAGAAATGATCTTGCGTTTACAAACAAGCGTAACTTATTTATAAAACGCGATGGAACACTAAAGCCAAGCGAAGAACACAAAATAAGAGCTGTTGACGTATCAATTGTCATGAAAATAAAACCGGCTTTTTGTCGGCGAACGAAAAAAAATGGCACGAAAAACCCATCGTTCAAATTCTCTTGCACACATCAAGCAGGGTATTTACGACGCGCAGAATTAATCTACCACCACATCAAAGCACATTCCCGTCCGGTAGGACACCAAGCTCTTGACACTGTTTAATTTCGGAACATTATTTCCCGCGTTTCACTGACACTGACATTCGTGGTTTTCTAATCTAGGTCAGGAAGACATAATCTCACAAAGCAAATAAAGTGTTGTTAGGTGTAGGGAGTTTTAAAAAGCTTTAGGCCGGCATCAGGCGGCCCAAACAAACTGCCAGACAATGGAGGAAAAGCCACTGTTTGAGAGCAAACACTGCCTCTCGCTAAAATGTGTCCTGTTCCTATTCTACGGAGGTGAGTCCTTGGAGTGGATAGCGCTGACTACACAAGTAACATCATTTAACCTACCAATTTCAGGCCTGGGATGTATCTATCCCTTCCTTCAGTCGAACATGGCCCACAAAGGGTTCGCGTACAATGAGATCTACTCGATATCGGTAATAATTCCGCTGACGGCACTGCTCGGTCCGATCATCTTTGCGCTGCTGGTCGACAAGTGGGCCATCAGCAATGCGTTCGCATACGGCAAACGGTTGCGTATCCTGACCGCCGTCACAATCATCGCTTCGATGGTACTGTACGTACTGTTGATGTTCGCTGTCAGCAGGACGCCACCACCGGAGATGTGTGCACCACAGGCCAGCTTCCTGTGCAATCGTAAGGGAGCGTTCATCGTGCAGGAGAAATGTTCGGAAAATGGCATCTGTCACGATTGGTCGGCAGAAAAGGTAAGTAGCGGCTTGGGGACTCGGTTGTCTGGTGGGCATAGGTAATCCGATCCGTTCCTGTTTTTGTTTTGCCTTCAGACGGGAATGTTGAACTTGGAGAACTGTACGTACAGCTGTCAGAAGGAAAACCAGTTCGAGAGCACGTGCTACAGTCGCCATGCTAAGTCGGCCCAGATGGCGGCTTGGTTGCGCGAGCAGCAGGATGCCCAGGATGATGATGAGGGTGCGGTGCTAGACTTGGGCAGCGGACAGGGAACGATCGAGCGCGATTCGGACGGTGATGGAATACCGGACAACCTTGATACGGATGACGATAACGATGGCATTCCGGACACTCGTGATCCTGACTCGAGCAATGATCTGGATGGTGATGGAATTCCGAACGAGCTGGATCCTGATGATGATAACGATGGTATCCCGGACGATAAGGATGATGATGATGATAATGACGGTATTCCGGATGATCAGGATGTGGATGATGATAATGATGGTATTCCGGACACGTTGGAAGGTAAGGCCAAATCGAACGATCTGGACGGGGACGGTATTCCGAACGATCAGGATCCGGACGATGATAACGATGGAATTCCGGATGAGGAAGATACTGATGATGATAATGATGGAATTCCGGATGATAAGGATCTGGATGATGATAATGATGGTGTACCGGACGCGCTGGAAGGCAAGGCCAAAACCAACGATCTTGATGGCGATGGCATTCCGGACGATCAGGATACGGACGATGATAATGATGGTATTCCTGATGCGGAGGACGATGATGATGATAATGATGGAATCCCGGATGCAGAGGATGTGGATGATGATAACGATGGTATCCCGGACGTGCTAGAGAGTACGCCACGTTCGAACGATCTGGATGGTGATGGTATCCCGAACGAGCTTGATGATGATGATGATAATGATGGAATTCCGGATGCAGAGGACACAGACGATGACAATGATGGCATCGCGGACGATCAGGACGTGGATGATGATAACGATGGCATTCCGGATGCGCTGGAGGGTAAGGCCAAGTTCAACGATCTTGATGGTGATGGCATTCCGAACGATCAGGATACGGACGATGATAACGATGGAATTCCGGATGCGGAGGATAAGGATGATGATAATGATGGTATTCCGGACGATCAGGACGCCGATGATGATAATGATGGAGTGCCGGATGCTAAAGATCGCTCCAACTCAAACGATCTCGATGGGGACGGTGTACCGGATGCGGAAGACGATGATGATGACAATGACGGCATTCCCGATGCGGAAGATACCGACGATGACAACGATGGTATCCCGGATGCCGAAGATCCAGATGATGATAATGATGGCATTCCGGACGAACTGGAAGGCAAGCCTGTGACGCACGATCTGGACGGTGATGGCATTCCGGATGATGAAGATCCGGACGATGACAATGATGGAATTCCGGACACGGAGGACGATGATGATGATAATGATGGTATTCCCGACTCGGAGGATGTCGATGATGATAACGATGGAATACTGGATGTGCATGATCAGGGTCAGCGCAACAAGAACGATCTGGATGGGGATGGCATTCCGAACGATGAGGATCCGGATGATGATAACGATGGCATTCCGGACGATCAGGACAGTGATGATGATAACGATGGCATACCGGATGCAGAGGATGACGATGATGACAATGACGGTGTGCCGGACAGCCAGGAAACGGTGATCGTACCGACCGCGATCGTTTGTGCGGATGCCGATGAGGAGGACGAGATCTGTCACACGTACAGTGAGGGCATCATTCAGGTGAAGGCCACCTTTGATGCACACAACGAGAAGGATGAAGGGGATGAGTGTAGCTATCCGCTAGGTATGTCCGTGACCCGATCTTTGGGCTTGTTTAAAGAAGTTTGTAACCGATCGTTTTCCTGTCTGCAGATGGTTTCCGCTGCCCACTGGATAAGGCTTGGGTTAAGGCACAGCCGGCAGGATGCAAGCCCGTCGTTCAGTGCGATATTGCCGACCCTTACGAGGACTCCGACAGTCTGCTGTACGGCACAACTTGTGATGGTGTAAGTAGAAACCGCTTGTGAGGGAATTTTAGTTGGATGGAACTGCAAATTACTTTCTTTTATTCCTCCAACAGGACGAAGACAACGATGGCGATGATGACGAGGGTGACTCCACCTTCTACTACTACCTCTCCATTCGTTCCCTGCTGGACTTCTTCCTGCTCAGCGGACTAACGCTGCTGAACACGATCATCGTGATCGTAACGCGCGATCGCTCCACGTCCGGTGTCGCCGACTTTGGCCGACAGCTCGTTTGGGGTGCCGTCGGTTGGATTGTCTTCTTCAACGATGACTTCGAGCAGCCGTACATGCTGTTCGTACTGCTGTACACCACGGCCGCCGTCATTCTGCTCAGCCCGCTCAAGATGGACCTCTCGCCGTCTGAAGAGTGGTGGCAGCTGCGCACAGTGCCACAGAAGTTTGTGTCGGTACCGGCTTGCCGCAAGTACTTCCAGCGCTGTTGGCTGCCGTTCCTTGTCGCGATCGGTCTCGGTTCGCTCTGGAGTGTGATCGATTCGATCGATGAATCACACATGACCAACTTGCCCGTCACCGACGCCGATGACGGTGACGATCCGAAGCAGCAGTCGACCGTGTTCCAGACACTCGTGCGAACAGTGCTGCTCGCCGGCGATCTTCTGGCCATCCCGGTACTGATCTACTCGCGCCGCATCATCGAGGTGTTCGGAACCTGCAAGATCCTGGTCGGGGCGTTCCTTTCGCTCGTTCTCCGCTTTATCCTGCTGGCCATTTTGGACTACTCGCTGTGGGACGTTGTGGAAGACTGGCTGCTGCCAACCACGCTCGGACTTACCTGGGTCACGCTGGTACTGCACTTCCGCGAGTTACTGCCCCGCAAAGTGTCCGCACTTGCGCAAGCCCTGCCCGTGATAGCACACTTCGGATTTGGACGCTTCTTCGGGGCACTGATCGGCATCGAACATCACTATCACCGGCTGGAGAATGATTATGAAATAATGGCCGGCGTACTGTTCGGGCTGACCATCATCAGTGTTGTGTTGTATCGCTATCGAGAGATAGTACTCACCTACCTGGGTCAGTACATTCCGGCACTGAAGCCGGGCCAAGCTAATGGTGCTGCATCGAAGACTAAGGGTGAAACGAACGTTTAATCCACTCATACATACACACACACAGACACAGACACAAACACACAACGAATGTTGCATACCTTGGCGGGATAAGGAAGCACGGAAGCAGGAGAATCGCGTGTTACATGCCGGAAGGAACTATTAAATGTTGCTCTAGTGGCCACAAATTGTTAACATAATAAATAGTTTAACGAGGGTAGCTGTTGACCGGGAGTTGTTCTTTTTTAGAGTTTCTTCTTGCTCGATCAGTTCGTGAATTATCAACATTGCAAGGTAACCTTCATCGGATCTTTCAAGAATTCTACGAGCACCAAGTGTGTCCATCCAACAGAACTTTCCAACAAAAAATCTCTTGATTTTAGTTTCAGCTCCTGCTCGTTAGTCTCATCATTCAACCGCGGCATCTTCTGAATTCGGATCTTCTTCCTTAAGCACTTCCCACTTGCTCAGTGTTTCATGTTTCGTAGTTAGATTTTATTTTAGTTCAAGTTTATTATCATTACACACTTGAGATATAGTTTTCCTTGTCGTACAACCCCCCGACAGCTAAGCTCAGCTTAGGGACAAACATCTAGAATAGGTACCTTAACCTAATCTACCTCATGACAGTCATGTAGCGAATCTTACGTGTTATTTATTTTACATCTGCATCAAACCGAACGCCTGCTTCCTTCGAGAAGTTACGATTGCGCTCCATACTCTTAGTAAATGCCGTTCTTTGTGAGAGAAAGAAAAAAGTTGTGCGCAGAACCTTTAAGAGCAACTTACTCACTTAACTCCATCCGAGTATACGCCTCTGTATCTTCTCCTACAGTGTCGGTTGGGGTATTAATATGCTTTTCTTAGTTTTCCTCCTTTTCATTCGTTTCGGAACTAACTGTAGGTGAGTTCGTACTAGCAGGAAAGTCTTCCGCTTGTTCCATACTATCACTGAGCTGCTCTTCTCCCTGCTGATCAGTAGCTTCTGCATCAGTATGGCAAATTGAAGCCTTTTTCTTCTCATCTGAACAATCTTGCGAGGATTTTTCAGTGGACAGCTTCGTTTCTTGGCTTTCGCTATCGGGTTCCGAAATGGTTTGCTTCACCTCATCACTATCAATAGCTACACAATTTTCAGGGTCATTTCCTGCGGGAGATGATTCCTCTGAAAGTATCTCAACTTGTGCCATATCGTTTGCTTCTACGCTAATTGAAGGTTTCTCCTTCTCCTCGCTTTCATGCTTCTCCATTGAACTATCTGGTTGCTCAATTTTCGATGGCGAATCCTTCGATACTTCATCGGTGACTTCCATCATAGGTTGATCTGTATCGTCGTCCCTTTCAGCAACATCAACCGATGAGTGTTGCGGCTCACTATCTACATCCATCGGTTCTGGATCAGTATCTTCGTTTGGCGATGGTTTTTGAGATGTTTCATCTTTTTCATTCATGCAAACGTCTTGCTCACAACCATCCTCACTAGAGGATGATATCTCTACGGTATCGTTAGCAACTAAAGCGCTGCTGGAACCGTCCTGCACTTCATTGGATGCACAAAGAGATTCTTCCTTTTCGCAACTAGCATCACTAACGGTTTCCGGAACCTCTTTGCCTTTGTCTGCAAGCTCTTTTGAATTGAGCTTATCTGTGATTTCTTCCTTATCCTTTTCCTCCACGCTTTCTCTCTCTTCTTCCTCACTTTTCTTTTCTTCGTCTTCGCTTTCTTTTATTTCTACCTCGCTTTCTATTTCTTTTTCTTCGCTTTCTATTTCTTTTTCTTCGCTTTCATTATCTTCTTTTGCGCTTTCCTTTTCTTTTTCTTCGCTTTCCTTTTCTTCTTTCTCGCTTTCCTTTTCTTCTTCACCGCTTTCCTTTTCTTCTTCACCGCTTTCCTTTTCTTCTTCCTCTTTTCTTTCCTTCTCTTCATCTTCTTCCTTTTCTGTTTCTTGCTCATCAACAGTTGGTAACTTAGTCATAGGACTTTTTACATTAGTGACCAGCTCTTCATTATCACCGTCAGCTAACGCTTGTTTTTGTGGTTCGGCGGTCTGTTCCTCGACAACAGGCTCTTCAGTCTGATCCTGTACCAAAGAAGCAGCAGAAGATGACTCTTCAGCAATTGCTGGCACTGGTGCATCGTCGTCTTTTGGCGCATCGTCCTCTCCCACAGTGGTGTTCTTGCTACTGTCACTTTCTTCGCTACTATCCAACACTTCGATAGCTTCAGATTCTTCATTCACATTCGGTTCTTTTGTACAGTGAGCATCCTCCTCCTGTTCATCGGTTTCCGACGCAGTTGGACTATCCACCTCCATACCGGGTGATTTAGTTCCGTCCGGTTCCTCCACACTGGTGCTTGCATCCGTGGCCTCACGTTTCGATGGTGCTTCTTCGTGGCGCACTTCCTGGATGGTGAAATCGGACGTAAATTGCATATCGGAACTGTCGCTATGGTAGCTATCGTCCGCCGCGTCCATCAGGTTCAAAATTTCACTACTACTTCCCTTGGACGAGTGTTCCAGCTCGTCGAGTAGCGAAGTGTCATTGTGCGAACCCTGACCACCATCTTCTGTCGCAGTTACTGCTTGTTCCGTATCTTTTTGCTGTGCACTTTGATCGACTGTAGCTTCGCCAGCTTTGTTCGCAGATTCATCTTCTTCCATTTTATCGTTAGATTTTTCGACTTCTGCATCTTCGGAAAGCTTTTCAGTACCATCTCCTTCTGGTGGTACATCACCCTTCTCTTCCGTACTGCGTTTGTCGCCTGTAATGGATTCGTTAGAATTGCTTCCCTGCTCAACCGCACTGTCTTGGGTCTTTTCCTTACGAGCAGCTTCTTCATCTGAATCTATAACTTCCATCAGTTCAGCAGTTTGCTCTGGTGGGTTAGCATTCTGCTTCGATGCTTCTTCATCGTTGCTGATGTGAATGTCCAGTAGCTCTGACACTTCTTTATCGGATATTTCGATCAGTTCCACCTGCTGGTCTTTATCTTCCGTGCTTTCTTTGGGTTCTTTACCTTCTTCTTGAGCTGAAATGAACAATAAATGTAAGAAAAAAATTAAAATCCAATGTTGCATGTTTAATTTCCAAGATATATACGGCCTAGCAAAGCCAGAAAAGGTTATTAGAGATGTTAGAGATTTACAGTACAATAAAATGTTTAATCATGCACGCCATTCGACGTGAAGAACAATCTCTTACCAGTTTCCTTCTGTGGATCATTCGCGTCGGAACTAGTACTGCTTTCTGTCGCACCACCATCTTTCGGAATTTTCTCTGCATCGGCAATGCTTGCATCACCACCAGCAGCAACACCACCCTCCTCAACAGCATTTTCTTTCTCCTCCGCCGACTGGCTACGCTCTTCTGTACTGTCCTCTTTCTCCGGTTCGCCGCTGGTAGTCATCACGCGACTATTCACCTTCCCATCATCATTATTCACAGTTCCCTGCGAAGGGTTCTCTTCTATTGCACTCCATGTCACCTTAATCTCGCCCACCATAATCGAATTGGGTGTTTCACCAGTTGGAACGTCTGCGCCGATCACCTGCTTACCGGCAGTGGCAACCTCCTCACTTGCTGCTTCCGCCTCTTTCGGCGGCGTTTCATCGTCCGAATCAACCTCAATAATCGTATGCGGCTGCTCGATGATTTCACAATCATCATCGTCATCCTCGTTTTGCGCATCGGGTGTTTCGTGATCGCTTGGACCGTCTTCCTGGCCGTCTGCCTTAGTCGAAGAATCGTCTATCCGATCGTTCACCATCACAAAATCCGATTCCTGCGTAAAGCCCATCTTCTTCACATCGTTCACGCATCGTTCGTGTAGCGTTTTGAAACGACCGATACCGTACGTCACCAGGTACGACATGTGTATGAACAGTTCCTTCACGTCACGCAGGTTCCGTACGTTGCTGTTCGATTTGGTTTCCGCCAGCGAGGCAATCTTCGCGAGAATGTGCTTGCAAACCTCTGCACCGGCCAGCATTGCCTTTTCGAAGTCTTTCTGAGCATTGCCGAGCTGAGTGTTTTCGTGCGGACTGTTGACGAGCGCGGTCAGCACATTCACAATCGAGTAGGGATGGACGTTCGTCAAATCGGACTGGGTAGAGTCGGGCGTTCCTTTCTGGGTGTAGAGGGCGGCCATGTTCATCGGTTGCTTGGTGCCAGGTGTGCCCATATACATGGATTGACGTGGCATACGTCCAATCATTCCTGGGGACACCTGTTGAACCATGCGTGATTGTAGCTGCTGTTGCTGCTGCTGCATTCGTTGCAGATGCTTGGTGTACTGTTGCTGATGGGATAACTGCTGCTGCTGCTGGAGTTGCTGGTGCTGCTGGTGCTGCTGGAGTTGCTGCTGCTGCTGCTGTTGCTGTTGCTGCTGGAATTGCTGCTGCTGATGGAACTGGAAGCGCTGTTGTCGCATTTGCTGTTTTTGCATTTGCTGCTGCTGCATGCGCCGTAACTGCAGATCCTGCCCGTTTCTAACGATCGGCGGCCCTGCTGACTGCAGTGCATTATTTAGCAGCAAACGAGCAGTTGGGACTGGGGTAAGTCCAACAGGTGGTACCGTTTGCACCGGTGATGGTTTAGGCGAGCCATCTACACTGCCTGCATTATCCGGTGCTTGTCTACGCACGACTATAACCTTACCGTTCGGCAATCGGTACGTGCCCTGCTGGCTGGCCGTTTGCAAATCGATACGAAACCCTTCGAACGTAGTGTACAGTGGTGTGGTAGACTGACCGACCTGTGACGGGACGCGCACCGTATGCGTTACCGGTTCGTGATTTACAACGGCTTCGGGTTGTCCGGTCGTTAGGGTGGGATTTACGATCGCCCCACGGCTTATCGCCGGTACGCTAACGGCCAAATTGCGCGGCATACTCTGATGCAGGATGGCTTTCTGCTTCGGAATGGTGGTTTTGGTCGGGATACCCGATCCATCCGGTCCTGTGGGAAACCCTGGTGCCAATGAAACACTGGCGACCGCATTATTAGCATACGTTTTGGTAGCAATCGGCACCGCTGGCTTAGTGCCGACGGATACAATTTGTGGCCGTGTCTGAGTGGTGCTGCTAGTCGCGGGATTTTCATCCGACAGCATGCTCATTATATCCGGCGTGCAAACAACTTCATTGTTTCCCGTGCGCTTTTTCTTCGCCGGTGTTCCACCAGCAGCTTGCGGATTACTGCCCTCGAACGTGATCGGTTTCGATTGCTTTTTCGGCATGCTGCCAGGTGCAACCCTGCCAGACGTGGTGGGTGTCATTGTGGAGGGTGATGAACCCGACATGGAAGAGCTCGAGGGCGAGTGTATCATGTCGTTTTCCATATGCAAATGTCCCAGAATTGAGTGTGTTAGTTCCGGTAAAGCGTCAGCCTGGTCGAGCCCTAGCGATTTGTTGTTATCTTCCGAAGATTTCCTTTTCGCTACCGTCTCTCCGTACGCGCGTTTGGCCGCAACTTTTTTCGGTGCAGGTGCGCTGGCCGGGCTGCTTCCTTTCATCCGGCCAAACCCTTTGCCCTGGCAGCAGTACGTCCGGTCCTGTTTCATCAGTGCGCTAATAGCGTTGCCGGATAGTTGTTGGCTTTTTATCTCCCTAGACAATGGTAACGGCCGTACGTTAGAATGTGTTTTCCTGTTTCCAAACGGATCGTACTTACTTTTTCTGCTTTTCGATAAAGTTCTCCAGCGCCCAATGCTGTGCCTGTAGCGTCCACAGCACATGTGGTGCACAGCTGAAGCAGTGCCAATTTTCATTCTGCACAATGTCCTGCACACAGCTCCGGGACAGGTTGCGCGTGATGCACTTCTTGCAGAACACGTACGGACAGTTAGAGCAGCAGTACACCTCACCGCCCTGGCCACACCAGCGGCAGTACAGCTCGCTGCCATCCTCACCCTTATCGAACTCACCACTGTTGTAGAAGGCGTGGCAGCTGCGGCAGTGCGTTACTCGCAGCACCGGATGCATCCGGATGATCGCTTCCGAGACCGGAGCCGTACCGATGTGCGCATCGCAGGAAGTACAGTGTACCCGCCGTTCGGCGATCTTGCTGACGGATGGAAAAGCGCGCATAAAGAACTGCCTCTGGTCGTTCGACGTGTCATTATCAAACGCCAAACGAAACCCTGCGAAATATAGGAAATTCATTGTATTAACATTCAAATTAAACGAAAATCAATGTTAATTAAAGTAGATGGTTAAATCTCGGATCATTCATCGTTTTTGGCTCTGCTACCTCGAGAGGTTTTGGCCTGCCATTACTGGCTTTCCTTGACTTCGTTTCAATTTACGAGCAGGTAGATAGTCAGTCCTGCGTACGAGGAAGCGTTCCGGGCGGGATTCGAAACCCTGTCCCGTCGAAACCCTGCGAAATATAGGAAATTCATTGTATTAACATTCAAATTAAACGAAAATCAATGTTAATTAAAATAGATGGTTAAATCTCGGATCATTCATCGTTTTTGGCTCTGCTACCTCGAGAGCTTTCCTTGACTTCGTTTCAATTTACCCGCAGGTAGATAGTCAGTCCTGCGTACGAGGAAGCGTTCCGGGCGGGATTCGAAACCCTGTCCCGCCTCTCCCTTCGGACCGCCCCATGAACATTATTGGTCTCACGGAACGATCGGGACATCCATAAGAAAACATATCTGTCCTTTCAGTTACCAACGAATAATGAATAAAAAGAATTGTTTTAATCCTAATTCAAAAGAAGAAGTGCTGTTTACCACACCATTTGTCCCCCGTGTGCAAAGAACAGTCAGTTCCGGCTTTTGACAATACAGTGAAACATTACAGTTTTGCTCCGAATAGCCAACAATAATTCAAGCTTCATCTATGCAAGTCAATACGTTAGAACTATAAAAAACACAATAATAATTTACAATTTGGATAAAACACATGCTCATACAGAGCGCATAAAATAAAACAAATGCTCTGCATTTGAAAACGATTTTAATTTGCGCCAACTGTGGTATGACTGTTTTTTGTCCTGCACTGTATTTGCCCCTGGAACTGCGTATTGCAAGCAATAGCTGAAACTACATTTATTTGGCGCAGGTACAAACAAACAGTTCCATTTAAATACTTTTAACATCTTAGTAAAGTACAACACACGGTTTTTGTTTAAATGATTGCTAATAACTACCACATTTGCTCGTTCTGACTTACTATCTTCATCGTAATATTCGGCTGGCATTTTGACGATGTCAAAATGGTTTTACAACTTCGGGTGAGTTTTACCGTTCACCAAATCCGTTGCACACTTAAAACGTATTTAACCGGTCACAATTGCCGTAAATCAAAGTTGTTTTCCCGGTGAAGCAAACACAGGCTCATGTACGCTCAGCTCAACCAACAAAATTTTCACCAGCTAAATGCTCAAAGATGGTGTCTGATCGAAGCGCGTCACAAAAGGATGAACGATTCAGAGCTCTTCGACCAGTTCTGACGTTAGCACAAACACTTTGACGCATTTTACAACAAATTTCGATGCTTCTTTGCGGGTGTGTTTGTGTAAAACAGCGAGGAAACGGTGCAACCGAGCCTTTGTTTACGTGCGTGACAGAGATGCCCAAAGAGTGAAAAGCGGCTGTCAAAATGGCGGCTTCTGAAACATTTCTGACAGATGACAGCTGACAGCTGTCATTTGTGATGGATCGAAAATTGCGTACCTGTCAAGCATTCCGCTTCCTGTCCTATATGATTTATATCATTATATAACATTTATGAATGTAAAATAGCCAAAACATTAATTTAACCTCATGTATATCGTCTTTTATCCACGTAAACCGCGTTGATCTTGGCAGATCTTCACTCGATTTGTAGAACTCTCCTACAGGGGGCTCTCTTACTTCGGCACATTGTACCTTGTTGTCGAAAAAGTTACAATCGTTGCTTGTTGTGTGCAAATCTATGCTAGTTAAAGTAACAGAAAAGCATATTATGTCTCCATTTTACGGCAGAAAGGTGCGAAACAGGAGGGGTTGTATTTTATCAAACAAGTTTAAAATGATCTTGAACATACTGTATCCACCCATGAGTGACAGTAAAATTGTTTGCGTATGATCAATCTGCTTAGTAAGGGCAGGCAGTTTTGCTATATTCTACATACCATTCTGTGGTTGCATACATTCTGGTGCTAGTTGTTGTACTCAAAGATGTAGGAAAAAGTTCTCAGTTTTTTTGTATAACTCTAAAAATAGCCTGCAGGTAAAAAAGCAATTGACGATGCTGCCTTTTTCACTGGTTTCATGTCATGTGATTACAGGTAGCAATAGAAAATGATAAATAGCATAAGAATGTTTGGACAGGTATCCGATGAACGATGGCACATTTGGTTCATGAACAGGTAAAACAAAATACGGACAAAGCCGAAAAGAACACCTGCACTGCTTCGAAATTTGAATATTTAGATAAATTGCATAGAAATCTACTTCTGCTACCCGTCCTGATAAATAACTACCAAATGTTGTGCACTACCAAATGTTGTAGAAGAAGATAGCCAAAGAATGTTGTATGCCGAATGTTGTAGAAGAAGATAGTCAAAGAATCAAGCTCTAAGTATTGTGATAATGTTAAGCCATACCGATTGATTTCTCGTACAAGCCATCGGGATACACACACGATGCATGATTCTTAGCGGTTTTGGTATTACTAAAAATTCCTAATTCTTGAATTCCTTTCGATATGTTTTGTTACTTGAGCTTTTTCATTTGTTTTTCATTTGCTTAATGAAAAATATGCATTTTTAACGAAAATACAATATTAATGTTAAGTTAAAATGGTTAAAAAGATATCAGAATGACACAATTTGGTACTATTCACTGGCAACACTGCGCACCGTCAGCCATCGAGCACTCACATACCGTTATAATCTGCCAAACAGCAAAATCTGACGCTATGCTGCAAATGAGATCCTTTGTTCGCCGCGCGGTTGGAACTCAGATTCCACGAGCAACAACGGCCAAGAAAAGCTTTTTGATGTATAAAGTGAGAAAAACCAATTTTTTGGACATTCACCATGGTTCTTCATGGGAAAAGAGTTGTTACTGGTTTGTGGCAACTATCTACCTGACGCCCTCTTCTATGCTAACAAATATTTCTACACATTTTGTATGTTTGTTTTGCTTATTATTTACATGCTTCAATCCACAATGATTCGAACCTACGTAGATCCGCGGGGAAATACAAACAGCCGCTAAAAAGAACCTTGTTTGACGCCAGTGTTGGTGAGTTCTGCGTGTCACCGTTTTGACGTAACGTCTGGGGGAACCCTTCGCGCCGGTCTTTGGGCAATCAAACAATAAAAAAAGAAAACAAAAACCGCCGTTTCGCGGCACTCATTTCGTAGGGCTGTCGTTTTACCGCAATCGCGCATTCGGTATTCAGCACTGACATCGGCCGGCAGTGGTGCATCGGTACGCGCGTTCAGCAAAAGAGTGATTGTGGAAGGTCGGCACGGAGTGTGTAGCGGTTCCGCATCATTGCGTATTGTTTGTGTTTTTGATCGGTATGTTTCACCTTTTGGAAGATCAAAGCGAAGGGCGTGTTGAAAGGGCACGGTTAGTGTAAAGTGCACCCAAGCCCAGATCTAGTTACCCGTGATCAAGAACGGACAAGTGTTGGAATCTCGCCTTTTTAGTCGTAGCACGCTGAGATTTGTGCGCTGGGTGAAGAAGGTGGTTGTATTACAGGTAGCGTAGGAAGTGTTGTTGCTTTTTAATCCAACCGTGCGTGCATCTGTGTGTGTATGTGTGAAGTGAGTGTGTGATTGCAGAATCTTGTCGGAAGAATTATCTTCCCGTATCAGTAAGGTCTTGGTTTTGCAAGGTGAAAAGCGGTAAACAGTGATTGTATTTCACACGACAAAAAAGAAAAACAAGTGTGCAAATAACAACCGCGAGTGTAGATATCGATACAGTGATAAATGTCGCACGTGATCACAAGTGGCGATTGAAAACGGAACAGAAATGCTACTTCCAAGCCGGCGGAAGCATGTCCGGACCGTGGATGACATCAGCGTAGTTCAGTTACCTCCCAAAAAAAAAAAGAAGGGGCCAGAATTTTTTGACGCAATAAAATCAGCAAACCGGTATAAAGTGGAGAGCAGGGGAGGAAAGACAAATGCTGCCGCGAGTTCTATATGCCGAGAGTGACCTGCGGGATTGACGGCGGGACTTTGGCGGCTACACGCTTGGTTTGATGTTCCAACCCGCCGTGTCCATACTAAACGATCGTAAAAGCAATAATACAAAGAGAGTTACTTTTTCGCATAATTTTTTCTTCTTTTTCTTTGGAACTCGGGTGGGGACTTGGCCATTTTAGATTCACAATCTGGGTAGAGTTAAATCTTGCGTGCTGGGGAGATCGGCCCCCGTATTGGATTTGATACCAGATTGAAACATATTCATCATTCTCCGACAAAAAACACGAAAGATCTTTTCTTGAAGTTCAACATCAACGGACGCCTGGTTGCCAGGGAGATATTCGTCGCTCACTTGTGTGCGATAGTCAAAGATTTCCCTTGTTCGTTTCCAACGAGCGGTTAATGTCGATTCGTCTTCCACGCACCCTCGGGGCAAACTGATGATTCGCTTCGGAAAAGAAAATGCATCGAACCATCGTTGTGTGTCATAAAAGTGGCAATGTTTTCCGTCTTTTATTGCAAACATCTTTTGCACGTAGACACGGGACGAGAAATTGCGAGCGCAAGGGGTCCGTTTCTTTGTGAGATGATTGAGCCTGCCGCTGTCCAGCTGTCTGACGGGCTTGAGACGAGCATAGGATGATATTTTTTTATAAATAAACATACACTTCATACACTGTTGAGCGTAAAATTTCACCCCGCTTTAGAGCGGTCAACATTGAGGGCGAGGGAGCACACAAAACTATCGAAGCGCGAATCTTGCAAACGTTGCTTCAACAAAAATGACTTTCGTTTTACGACCCGCTTTTTTCCGTTTGCCAAAAACTGATTAGTGTTTCTGGTAGGTTTCTGCATCTAGATGTGCACCGAATGTGCTGCACGGAAGTGTATGGGTGCATGCAGTTGCAATGTGCACGCAGTTGTGCCACAAAGCGGGAGGTTGGTTTAAATGGTGCATACAAAGCTGTTGGAGACATTATCGTCGTTCGGTTCAGTGAAGTTGGCTACCGCGAAATGGTGCTTGGCGGTGGTCGAACAGATAATTAACTCGTTGTTTTTTTCGCGTTCACTTGAGCCGGAAAGTACGCATAACTTATTACTAGTGTTTAAGAATAGAGTAAGGTACAGATAAACTGTTTTGACAGGAAATTGTAAACATTATTACTACATGAAGTATTCCTAAAGATTAAAAAGAAACTGAAAAAGATGATCAACCAAATAAGGCTTTGTAGCCCAATACCCTGTTATTAGGTTCACTCAAAAGTTGGTATTTTTTTTTGGTCTTGGGATAAACATAGTGTGTAACCTAGGATTGGCCAGTTTTCATTCATTTCAATAAAAAATTCAACATTTTATGACAGCAATTAAATTTGATCAATCAGCTTTAAAGAGCAAATCACAAAATCACAGCAAAGCTATCAGATTGCGGACCGACAGTCAAATTTTTGAAACTCAGGCTTTATATTGATTGTTTTGTGAAGCATTTTATATGCTTTTTAACTAGAGTTATTCTGCAGAGCAGTCTGATGTTAGTAAACATACATTTTTGGCAAAAATAGTCACCAAAGTTTGGCTTGGACTACCTTGGAGTTAGTCATTAGTATACCAAATACTCAGCTCTGACATTATTATGAAAGTTCATTTATTATCGCTAAGAAAAAATTACAAATTTTAGAAAAAGTTCATCTAACTATCGTTTAAGTTAAAGCCTAGCTATTAATTATTGACATTTGTTTTAAAACGATGAAGTAAATATTGCACCGCATTACGTTGCACAAAGTCAACAACTTATGCCCGCACCTACTCGCTTAAAGAACTCGTACTGCTTTTTAAATCATCACGGCACGAATGTATCTGCTACTCGCTGTATCTGTGAGTGTGAGCTGTACAGTGGTGAACGGCAGCTTGATCATTAGTTTCCCAGCCATAATTAAAGCGGCATATGACTGACCAAGGCGGAATTCCCACAGTAATGTGATGCAGCATAGCCAATATAGTAGTGGTTGTTGTAGCAGATTTGATTGCAACTAATCATTGCACTGTAGTTTAGATAGCAAAAACAAGACGGGCAGAGAGTAACAGAAGCAAAAAACGCACGTTCTAATAAATTCAGCGCATGTTCTGACAAAAAAGTGCACATTCTGATGCTTGAAGGAATCTATAGGAGAAGTCTATACTAGTTGCAGTAGCTAGAGTTTAGAGTCTAGTCCGCAACAACGCTCCTGACGCTTGAGAGATTTAGCTGGCTACAAAGCGTCGCCTAAATTTTATATT
The DNA here is from genome assembly GCA_002091835.1 of Anopheles maculatus. Taxonomy (NCBI): domain Eukaryota; kingdom Metazoa; phylum Arthropoda; class Insecta; order Diptera; family Culicidae; genus Anopheles; species Anopheles maculatus. The sequence continues at coordinate 19,331 of KZ063582.1, forward strand.
TTTGGGGACATTAGATTCGCGTGTGAGAAGCCACACACCAGCGCTTGGGGCGGAATTGATTAATTCTCTCATCCCATAGCAATATACAAAACAAAAAACTACCCCCGGAAGACCTTGAACTCTGTGTCGCGCGTTCACGAAAATGCGATCGTTGACGTCCGCCCTGGAGTTTCGTAGGGGTAGTCGCAATCAACGCCAGTCAACGCCGAGGGCTGGGTGCTGCTACTGATGATGATGATAGTTGTGGAAATTGTAGTGGATAGAACGTGTGTATGGTCGTGACGGTTTCAAACACACATGCCAAACACACATGAAGCTTCTTCTCTATCGGAAAGATGATATTTTTGCACCGGCGAAGTCACGATGACAGAGTACCAAACGCCGAACGAACGAACGGGATTGTTGAAGTGTGGTATTATTTGCCCACCACACCAGCGAATGTGTTTGTGGCTTTTGCTTATCATTACCATCATTTCTATGCGGCACTTTTCACGATATACCTCGTTCAAAATGGAAGTTAAGGGAAAACGAAACAGGAAGCGTGGTGGAACGTGCTCAATTTTTCTTAAGGAAGCGCATAGAAATGACTAGTAAACTAAACTGGGAGAAAGAAAGAAAGAAGGCAGCAGGAAATTTGATGAATAATCATTATCATTTGATGGTCTATTCATCCGCCGTGCGTATTGCAATTTCCTTCGGAAGCTTTTCCTTTGAAGAAATTAAATATAATCGACGATAGAGTTTCTGTCAACAAGGGGCTTTTTGTTGGACTGGCACGTGCGTGTTTGTGCGGTGGTGCACTTTGGATTACATTTGGATCAATTTTATTTTGCTTAAACCGATAATCTTTTACTACCAGAAAGCGTGTGCATAAGGGCAAGTCACTCCGTTTTTCTTTTATTTTGTTGGTCAGATTAAACCCTTGAAAGGTGACTGTTACGGGCATCGGTGCCTTTAGCAATTTGGCTCGCGTTTAAGATTGAGGTCATGGTAAGATGAGTGGTAAGAAAACGAGCCACAAAACACCCCAAAAACATAAAAAACGCCGGTATTGGTGTTTCATTCAGTAAGCTATTTATGTGCGAGGTAGGTCTACGGACATGGCCACAAGTAATGTAGGCGTCTGATTGATGTGCAAAAGGGTTTAGTTACATTATGTATATTAATTGTTGTTATAAAGCTTAATGTAGATATTGCTCTTTGAACCATCTAAAGCAAGTCTCTCAGTCAATCCTGGTCACGGCACCACAAAATTCATCCTAGTTTAAGACGGCTATATATAAACAGCAGTATAAAACAGCGTGGGTTTAAGCCATAGTGCCTTCCAAAATTCCTCTACAAACCGCACCTTTTAATTAATGTTTCATTTGACTGACATCCAGCGCCACAGGGGACAATAAATGCTTCCAACCTGTGTCACACCCTTGCGAATCGTCCGACATCCTTTAGTGCGTTCGGTAATAAGCTCATCACACCGTCCAATAGTCCGGTAGTCACCTTCAGGGACATGACAAATCAAACTAGAGCGAAGGAAAACCCAGCTCGTATGTTGATGAGCGTACACACAAAATTGGTACGTCAAAAGAACGTCTAGGCCCCCGGATGCATGTCTCATTCGTAGACTGTCACGGCCGAATAAGGTCCAGCGGTGCGTTCACTTTTCGCGTGATGAGTCAGTAACACAGTAAGGCTGGGGAAGCAAGTAACTTGATCGTGTCTTCGGTGTTTTCAGAGTGATTTTATAAGTAGACTCATTTTAGTTTCGTTTTTAATAAAACACATTTTCCTATTCATCAACAGCAACCGTGGAAAGGTGTTTGTCACAATTTTAAGGAAATGTAATTAACAGAACTCAGCGAACTGATCTCGCCTTTAGTGTTGGCGATCGCGCAAAAGTGGCGCAAGTTTAGTTTGGTGTCAATTGTTTTCAACACTCAATAAGGAGTGTGTGTGTGTGTGTGTTTCTCAGTTTTAGTGTGTAAAGTAGCATAAGTCGTACAGTGAAGACACAACTTCCCCAACCATGACGGTAACCTATACGGCGGAAGTCGCCACCTGCCGTGGTTTCGGGTGCTTCCTGAAGCTGCTCGTGAGGTAAGTGTGACACAAAGTGTGAAGACGCTTCATTCTTATCAATGTAGTTCGTTTATCAGAAAATCAACATCATGTTCGGTTATGTGTAGGGTGCTCAATCAATGCTTCTTTCCTTGATCGAAGGAAAGTGTTCTAATGACTCAAAATCCCCGAACATCGGAAGTTTTCGAAGTCTTTGATGGTGTCTTCTTTGTATTCCAATTATCACCTTGACACTCTTACTCATCTTTTCTAAGCCAGCCTAATATAGAAGTGTAAAAATTAGTACCTTCCTCAGTTGTTACTGTCCCACAATATCTTCCTCAATTCTTAGACGTGGCTTAGAAGATGCTAAAGAAACAACTGATTCATCCCTTTATATTTACCAATCCCGCTGGCGTATGGTATGGCGTGACGGCAAGAAGAATCTTATCTGCATAATTCCAATGCAAAAATTGCACTTTATCATCATGTCAAGCGTTTGTGCAGACAAGCATAACAAATTCTTCCTGACGGAGAATAGCAGCTCCCTTAGTCTAGCTCATGGTAGTGGTGGCGAGTTATGTTTATTAAGCTTTGACTATGACATCATAGTGTCAGTTTGATAAAGCAACATTTTATTTATTGAAGAAAATTAACATATTTTAATTAAAACGTTTAATTGAACACCACGCCTCAAACGATTAAGCGCTATCGGCAATTTTGACATTGAAAAATTGATTAGCTAATTACTAATAACGTTATCATGTTCTTGTTGAATGGTTTTTGGGATCTTAAATTTGTAATAAATCTGTTTTAAAACAAAATATAAAGCCAGACATATCGGAGACACCAACAAGTCGTTCGATGTTAAGTATGTTGGGCTGCGATATCTTTCCTACCCTGGCTCTTATCATGATACGTTTCGTTGTTTTCGCCGCATTTTAACATCACCTGTAAGACGTTAGGAATTTATCGGCCGTATGAATCATGCGTCTTAGATAACAGATGCAAGAAACACATTTCATATTGTCATGTTTTGCTACAACTGTCTCGGTTGTTTCTGTGCAATAAAAATGCCGTCAATCGCACTTGCATCAGACTTCTTGCTGTAAGCATTATCGCATCGAGATTGTCTGTAAACAATAAACAATGTCAAGATCAAGCTAACAATTGCCGCTGTACACAGTTAAGTTCCTACCGGATGCTGGAGATGCTGGGGGGAAATGCCGGTCGCCAAAAAATTGCACAATCTTGTGATTAATGTACGCTGCAGGCCATTCCTAATTGGAAGACCTTTCTAGAAGTAGTATTTTTTATAGTTTGTTGATAAGTTTACTAAGCTGATTAAAATAAAATTCCCATCGCAAAACTTTTAGCAAACGGATTCGAACTGCCCGTCTTCTTTCTGTTAACCTTGGCAACATCTTTCGAATTGACCTCGCGAAGTTGTTGCTTTTATTTGGGGTTTGGATGATAGCCACACAGCAAGCTTCAGTTTGCTTTACCGGCTTGGTTCACTTGCCGGTCGCTCAAGCAAACCGGTTCCAGGGTCAGCTCGCCGACACTCTTGTGAGGTTGTGAGGGCTTTCGTTGTATGGGAAAAATGTTGGAGCGGGTTTGGAATCGTGTGTCCGGTTTCCCATTATGTCACACGCAACGGAGGAAATGATTGTTCGTGCTCATGCAGACACGGGACGCACGTGACAATAGTTAATATTCTTTGCTACCTATGCCGACGGTACCATGTTCGCATTATGGTGATTGTTTTGGTGCTTTTAGGGATAATCCAGTGGGACACGAGAGAGAGAGAAGGATTGCTTAAAGAATGATTCTAATATTTTACTGTAAAATTAGCAATTACTCTAAGTAACAAACCATCATGTTTAATATATATAAAAAAGGAAGAGAAATGAAGTTAAAAATAGTAAATTCAACTGTGAGAGCATCAAATAGAATAGAAACGATCAAAAATGCTGTCGAACTATTTGAATGACGTGAGAAGATAATCATTTTAGCATAGAAAAGAAGAATGTGATGTGCTTCTTGCGCCTGACAATCGCGAGAATGGACGGAACAAGGAAAAAAATAAACCAACAAAAGAAAGAAATTCTAGAACAACAGCAAACCCGATAGGATGACCCAAAATCAAAATATGCTAAGTGGCGGATCTGGCTTTCAAGCTAAAAGTAAAATGGCAAACATTGAATTTCTATAGTTTTCTTTGTAGGATTGGCTCTAAGGAGTTTGATTCCAAAGCAATTCCAAAACAGCAGCTCAGAGAGCTACTCATCGATGCATAGATGAAAAGCTGTTCTTGCAAAGTCGTTCTTGTTCTTTCGGATTCTGTTTTATTGTATAATTTCTTCCACAGTAAACTGTAGGAACTTTCTTAGAAACTTTCAGAATAATGGTATAGAAAGTCGTTTAAAAAATCTTCATAAAACGTACAAAACATGAGCTTTTACGGTAGACACATCACACTAGGGATAAGGACACAACAGAGTTACAAATTCTAACCCTAATTAAATGCAAGATTCCACTATTTGACTACAAAATTCCACAACAGGCTTGCAACATTCTACTATGCATTTGAAATGTTCGATAATTTTATGGACCAAACCTTTATGTTTCCCAGATTTAGAAATCTTATATTGTACACGCTAAAACATCTCTCCATTTTGTACTTTCTTCATTCCCAGATGGCGCGGTAGTATCTACAAACTGGTATGGCTGGACTTAACGTGCTTCCTGCTTCTATACTACGTGCTCAACGTTACCTACCGACTCGGATTGTCAGAGGACCAAAAACGGTAACACCAAAACTACAACCCGTTTGTCCTGGGATACGCATTGCTTAAACCGCTCCATTACTCTCTCGTTTTAGGATTTTCGAGGAAATCGTCAAGTACTGCGCTACGTACAGCAACCTAATTCCGCTTTCGTTCGTGCTCGGTTTCTACGTCACCATCGTAATGACGCGCTGGTGGAACCAGTACACCAGCATACCCTGGCCGGACCCGATTGCCGTCTTCGTCAGTGCCAACATTCACGGTCAGGTACGGATAGACGACGCCGTCAAGGAAGTGTGTAACTTTCGGTGGGGCGTGGGGAAAGATTTGCTACAGTCCTGCGGGCGCCACGTTATTATTTTTTTCCCTCTTACCACTTGCTGCATGGGTTGGGTGTCAAATCAATAATTTACGCTCGGCTCACCCCACACGGAAAGGGTTTGGAGCGGGTTTAGGGACACGCTCGCTTATGTTTGTTCATTCGATTCCGGTTACCGGTTGCGCTCGCGTAAAACAGCTGTAGGAAGCATCCTCAAACAGGATAATGTTGATATCGACTTCCTCGCAGCGATTACATACCGATTAGCCCTGCGGGGACGATGACCTCTCAGGATCATTAGCGAAAAGAGGAAACCTAGGCAAAGGGTGTCCGATTACGATTTGATGTTATCGCAGGACATTAAGCGCCGGGCGTCCAATGTTCCGTAAATTGTGTGTTAAATATTTACATACCATTAGGCGGCAAACAAATACGTCCGCATTTCGACTGAGATTAAGATCGATTTAGAGTAACTTACTTGTCTTTCTTCCCGTTTGCAGGATGAACGAGGTCGTGTGATGCGTCGTACAATCATGCGTTACGTCTGTCTGTGTCTTACGATGGTGCTGACCAATATTTCACCTCGGGTGAAGAAACGCTTCCCGACCATCGAACATTTGGTGGAGGCTGGTCTGCTGAACGAGAATGAACATACGATCATGTCCCATTTGAACCAGAAGTTCCCGCGTCACTCGAAGCACTGGTTGCCGATCGTATGGGCAGCAAGTATTGTGACGCGCGCTCGCAAGGAGGGTCGTTGTAGAGACGATTTCGCTTCCAAAACCATCATCGACGAGCTGAACAAGTTCCGCGGACAGTGTGGATTGCTGATCTCGTACGATACGATCAGTGTGCCGCTCGTATACACGCAGGTCGTTACGCTGGCCGTCTACAGCTACTTCCTTACCTCGGTCATGGGACAGCAGTGGGTAGAAACGAAGGAACTCGGCGAAGGTGTCGTGAACAAGATCGACCAATACTTCCCGATCTTCACGACGCTTCAGTTCTTCTTCTACATGGGATGGCTGAAGGTGGCCGAATCCTTGATCAATCCTTTCGGCGAAGACGACGATGATTTCGAGGTTAACTGGATGGTCGATCGGAATCTGCAGGTGTCGTACCTGATCGTCGACGAGATGCATCACGAGCATCCGGAACTGCTGAAGGATCAGTACTGGGACGAGATCTTCCCGACCGAACTACCGCACACGGTAGCGTCAGCAGAAATTCGCGAGGAACCTCCACAACCCTCAACCGCCGACATCGTGGTGAAGAAGCGGGAAGCCGAAGTCATCCCGGTAGTGCCCACGGCGGTCCGCATCGATGAAATGGTCGGTAAACAGAACCAAGCGGTTGATTATAACTTCCCCGCGAATCCCAACGACGACGAGGTTAGCAAACGAGTGCGATTGACACGATTTTTTCATCTGATTACGGGACGCCTCTCTGTACTGTCTAAACATACACTCGGCGGTTAATTCCGAGCGGGGTTTCAATGTTACCTCGGTGATGGCACTTTTATTATCTTTTTATCCTTCCACCCCCTCTGTTCACGTATCATATATAGTTGGTCGGATGACTCTCACCACTGAACGAAGAGAACGCAGATATTATGGCTGGTCTTGAAAATCAAAAACGTAACGCTCGTAAGAAATTTCCCCAAAACGATCGCGTTAACGGTAGAATGAACGATCGTACGGATGCACCCTAATTCGATTGCACTCGCTTACTAATCTGGAAAGGTATTTGAAGGTTCCCCATCCCCAAGTGCAGAAGGTTTCTTATGTCACTGCACAATGGCAAGAGGTACTAACGGCAAAGAACGTTAATAGTAGATCGGTAACAGCGTAACACAACCTTTCTTACTTTTAATGTTTCTGCTTAAACTAATGATAATTTTAAAAGCTCTATTTTAATTGAAGATTTACAATGCTCTAACAAAGGGATACTAAATCAAGAGTCTACTAAAAAGGCGACCTGTGACATAAGGTTCTTTCTGCAGTCCCTCTCCTTAACACCTAGTCCTATACTTTCCTTGTAATATCCATGATTATGGTCACCTGTAATCCATAACATCCTTTAAAGATGCACTTTATCCTGGCACTAATCCTTTGATCTAACAAAAAATATGGAAAGAGTAGACAGATGCTTATGATTCGTGAAAAGTTCTTTTGACTCGAAGTATAACGCTACTCAAGATCTCAACTAGCCCTTATAAACTGTTTAAGTAGTTACGTAGTAGTCAACATTCCAAAGTTGATATCTTATAGTAAGCTTCCTGGACTTCTTTTCACAAATCATATTGAACTGTCGCCACTTTCTATCGTGTGCTCTTTTTGGAACAATTTTACTAATAATATGTTGCCCTTTCCATAGATGGATGACAACGTAAGTGGCATACACTTTAACACGTACGAGAAACCCATCTACCGTGGTGGCAGTTCGGCCACTAGTTTGGCTAGCGTGGCCGGTACAATGTCGCGCGTAAACACGGTTACCTCCGCACTGAAGCGATTCTTCAGCAAGGACGAATCGAGCCGCCCGAACAGTGCCACACCGGATGCGGCCGGAACGGTACCGTTCAAGTTCCCTGGCTCGGCCAGCTCGACCAATCTTGCCGGAGGGCGTATTCCCGACCGGGCCATGGGAAGCATGCGCATCACGGACCAGGTGATCGAAGAGGTGGACGAGCAGCTAACCATCACGTCGATGCAGGGTAACAATGATTCCCGTCCTACTGCGGCCAGTTTGTTCGAGCACGGTCCACCGAAGCCCAGCGAACCGGTCGATGTTCCGCAACAATCGTACAACCGCACGCAATCCTCTGTGGCTCACGGGTTCAATGCGCAACTAACACCGCCCGGCGCTGACACAATGCTATCAGCTTCAGCACCGGAAACGGGTCGTTTCGAGCACAACTACGTACCGCTGAGCCCAACCGATCCGGATGCTGTGCCGATGGTTGCCTCCTCAACGGCACTCCGTAGCATGGTCGATGAAACGGACCGCGTAACCACAACATTCGACAGTGAAGAAACGGAAAAGGAACAACTGGAGCGAAAGACGCGTCTGCTGGCACGATCGATCAGCAAACAGGCTGTCCTGGGGCTGATCGATACGGAGATGCTGCTGGACGAGCTGACCAAGAGTACGAGCGATCTGGGCGGTTCGGAAAATAAAAAACCACCGCAAAACACACCCGATGGTCCGACGTCGGACACGAACAGTAACGTCGATACGACTTTATGATTCTACGTGTCCGATGCGGACGAAAGCATTATCGTGGTGAACATGAAGGAGGGTAGCAGTGCCGATAGGTAGCAGATCTAGCACCGAATAGTGCATCTGCCCGTACGAGGGTGGAATTGGAATTGAAAAATGGCGTGTAGGAGAATGTTCACAAAATTCCGATATTCACCTAAATCTCTTAAGGCACAAATGAGACGGATACGCTGGACAAATGAATCACTAAATCTCTCTCTCTCTCTCATAAACTCTATATCTACTGATACTTCCGCCGGATAGTTGTAGCAAAAAGTAAAGAAAAACATAAACGAAAATCGTTCCAATACGTTCCAACTAGCTCCGTAAGCTTTTAACCGTTTTCGATGGAATCGCTGCTGGAAGCAGCTTTTTTTTTAGAAGCATCTTGTATCTCAATAATCGATAATCGTGCCCGCAACATGTGATGAAGGTGTTTTTTAATTTACGTGCAGTATTTGTCAGGCGGTCAGTGTACTACAAAAAAAATTAGCCGGAGCCTTAGGCCCTAGCCAGGTTACGCACAACGTGCTTAGGAGAAGAGGGAAAAGAAAACCGGTTACAGGTGATGCATTTTAGGTTGCCTTATTGTTGTTATAGTTGCTGTCTTGTGGTAGAAGAATGAGAAATTCTTGGTGGCCTAAGCGAAACATTGAATGCGCCTTAAGTGTGTATTATTAGCCTTTCGAAACAATATTTAATGCTCGTGATGGGTGGCCAAACCGATGGCCAATCTTAGCAGCAAAGCTATGAAACTGTCGTATATAGTTTTACCAATATGCTCATGTGTAAAATATATTTAGTTATTATACCCCCTCACAAGGAAGAAAACAAAAGACACAGGAGATTTTTAAACAGCTATTATATGTAATATTTACCTTGTACTTGAAAAATAAAAACGCTATTCGAATATATTGAGCATAACATTTTAAGCAAAATAAAAGCTCTTCTACTAATGAGCGTGTTTTTTTGCAGAGGGTTACTACCCGAGGAGTACTACCGGATGTATAAGTGTACGATATATCTTGCAATTCGTGTATTTCTAGATGGATCCTGTGGGTTGATAGAGTTTGTAGGTCGCACGGTTTCTCAAAACAATGTGCTCCCGAACTTCCCGGAAATGACGATCGTACCAAGACAGCCGAACTCCTCTGCCATCTCGTCGTCAACTAATATCTATGCATTTACATTGTTTTAAAATCTGTAGGATGCTCAGGGCAGTAGTTACCCTCCTCTCAATATAGCCAAATTGTCCATTCTCTCTCTTATTTAACATTTCATATCATATCATATATCATCATTCACATTTACAAAACATTCGAAGTAATTGGAACCTGCGTTGCACATGCTGTTTCCCGCGCTAAAAAAGACTGCCGACACTAGCGCCCTCTGTACGTCAACATTAAAAGCTGCAATGATTATATACAAGGTGAATATAAAATCAAAATAATCGGAATCACGAATTCCGATAGTATTTTGTAAATTCCTGTACCAATATTTAATCATTCTGTTGTAAACCATTACAATGAAATAGCAAAATAGTAGATATTTATCACAAATCCGATAAATATCCCCGCATAGAAGAACAAGTAAAACAAAATTTACATTGTAACGCGGTTTGTTGTGACGTTTCCGTTGACTTGCCGTCGTTGTTTACATTTTTCTTCGATCGATAGAAAGCCGGGAACATGTCCATGTTAAGGCGAGTTTTACCATTTCTTTCACAAAATACGAACAGTTTAAGGCTTCATACGCGTTGCCTATCTTCGGAGTCAAAGGTATTCTAATGTGTGCAATCACTTTGCGTTCTCAAAGTAATTATTCTTCTATTTTACAGCCTGCACCATGGCCACGAAAAGTATTCTCCGGTGTGCAACCGACTGGAGCACTGCACATTGGCAACTACCTTGGGGCCGTGAAACGATGGGTTGAATTGCAAGAGGGCGGTGAGGATGTAACATACTGCATTGTGGATTTACACTCTATGACCATTCCACCGGTAAGTACTATAGGAGTAAAATCGGACGTTCAACCAGCAAATACAATTTCCACGCACCCCCTGGCAGGAACCCGAAACGTTACGTCACAACACACTGCAAATGACGGCGACGTTGCTGGCTTGTGGTATCGATCCATCGCGCGCCACACTATTTCTACAGTCTGCCGTACCACAGCATGCGGAACTATCCTGGATACTGGGCTGTCTTACCACGATGGCACGCTTAACGCATTTACCCCAGTACAAGGAAAAATCCGCCAACATGAAGGAAATCCCTTTGGGGTTGTATCTGTACCCCGTGCTGCAAGCAGCTGACATTATGCTGTACAAAGCGACCCATGTCCCGGTCGGGGAGGATCAAATCCAACAGCTACAGCTAGCCCAATCGTTGGCACGCGCCTTTAACAATAAGTACGGCCGAACGTTCCCATTCTGCGAAACGCTCGTAAACGATGGAAGCCGGCTAAAGTCGCTGCGGGACCCAACGAAAAAGATGTCCAAATCTGATCCCGATCCAAAGAGCTGCATTATGCTGATCGATTCACCCGATGCTGTGCTGGAGAAGGTGAAGAAATCGGTGACGGATTTTAAGTCCGAAGTTACAGAGCGACCCGGTGTGTCGAATCTGATTACGATTCATTCGCTGGTGAGTGGAAAAACTACGGATGAGATATGCCGGGAAGCGGAGGGTAAGAATACGGGCCAGTACAAGTTGATGGTGGCCGAAGCGTTGATAGAACATCTGCGACCGATCCGGGAGCGGATGGAACGGTACACGCGGGATGTTGGCTTTTTAGCTAGCGTCATCGAGGAAGGTAGCGAACGGGCAAGGGCAGTAGCCGAACAAACGATTGACGAGGTAAAGGAGAAAATTGGGGTTGATTGTTTTAACGTGAAGCGATTGCGAAAAAATGTGCGGCAAGAGAATAAATAATAGGAGTAATTTGGGGTTTACCTGACATCTGCTGAATTTAATTCGTTTGATTGTTGATTAAAAACATTTATAACATAGTAAGCCTGGTCTTTCTTGTTCAGTGCATCGTCTCTTGATGCTTAGCAACCGAGTTCTTCGACAGGCAAATACACAAACTTCTTGAGAACATAATTTAGTAGATAAATTTGGAAAATATTTTGGAGAACCTGAAAATGGCGCAAACAAAAGCTATAGCAAAATTTTGGATCACCACCAGCGAACTGCTCGACCACGTCCTGATGCACGAAAAGCGTCTGCAAACAGTGGAACCTACGAAGGATGTGCGTGTAGTGCACCGGCTAGTGTCCGACCTGTACTGCCGTTATGTGCAGCTGTGCCGAAACCTGGAACGATGTTTCGACCAAACGCTACAAGTGCAAAAGCGAGCAGTAATTCAATGCCTACTGGAAGCGGCACATGCCCGTATGTTGGAGTTCCGCACGAAGCTTCAGGAGATCGAGCTGAGCGAGTTTGTGTACGTGGACGGAGCACTGCAGGAGCAACATCTAATACCGGACGATGTGCAAGCCGTTAGACCATGCTATTTCCCGGCAAGAAGGCCAGCAGAACTGCAAGCTTTAATTGATTCACGAAAGCTGCTCCAATTTGGTCCCGCCACGGAAAGCGACAGTGAAGAAACTTCGTCAGATGAGAGTGAACAGGAAGAGGAAACGGTTCCACAGCCACAAGGTATAAACCGTCCGGTAGTACAACGCGACCGTAAAAAGGAACGGCTTAGGGCAGCTCTGAACTTAATCACTGCCCACGAAAAAGCACGCCAAGCACGGGTAAAGCAAACCAACTTCCGGCTCCACCCAGACCGTTACTATCCGAAACCGATCGACGAGGAGATTGTCGATGTGCCGTACGAGTTTTTCTACCGCCCGGGCCAGTTTATGCTTTATCCTGTGAAGCGAACAGTTTACAATTGGGACTTTCGGATGAAGAAGAAAGATGTGGTCCACTTTGCATACTACGCACCGCCCGGTTGGGAAGAAATGGCACCCGTAGTGGATGTGCATGCGGCTGCAAAGAACCAACGGATGCAACAGAAGGCACAGGAAGAAAAAGCGGCAGAAATTGCCGAAGCACAAGCGGAAGCAGCAAGACGCTTGGAGGAAGAGGCAATAGAATGGATGAAGTTGAAACATGCGGCAGCAAAAATACAACGCTACTGGCGTAGATATCAGTTCCGGAAGGTGGAGAAGAAGCGTCGCTTCGAAAGGTCCAGATTTCTGGGGCTTTTCGAAGACTTTGAACCGAACGTTCCGGGTGCACTGGCTGTCGACGGGGTCCGCACAGCTCGACGAGACCAGAAGCCGGAGTTTGATCGCACATTTCTTGATGCGATCGTAGACGAAAAGGCACGCATATTGCGTACCCGTGGACCTGCGCTACTCGAGGACATAACCGATTTCGTACGCGCGTGGTTCCGCCAGTGGTACGACGAAGCGCACGCGTTTGATGTCATTCCGGAACCGTTTCAAGGTGGTACGGTGCTGATCGTGCGTGGAGAAACACTCACACCGATGGAATATTTGGAGCTGGAGCGGCAGAAAAAGCTAGAGAAGCTGAAGACGGCCGAGCAGAAGAAAAAGGAAGCGGAAGCAAAGAAGGCCGCCAAGGAACTGGAGCTGGAGAAGAAGCGGGAGGAGAAGGAACGGTTAAAGGAGGCGGCACGGGAAAAGCGTGCCCGGGAAAAGCGGGAAGGTAAAACGTACGATTTTCGTGAGCCGGAGTTCGTCAGCAATGCTTATCGTAAGTATTGGTGGTGCACTTTACCTTTTGCTGCAGTATTCGTAAGTTTGTTAAGGTATTGGACAATCTTCTACGCTTTAGTAACGCTGGAAGAAACGCTCGAACGGTACCGCAAAGATTGGGCATTTGTAAACGAGCTAGACAATGTCCGCGACCTACCCGTAATGGAGTGGATTACGCTGGAAAAGTTTGCCGAAGTACATCAGGAACTGCACGCCGAAGTACACGAGCTGCTCAAATCCGAACGCGAACTGCTACAGATTGCGCTATGTAAGGACGAAAAGGCCAAGTACAAACCACCAAAACCCAAGAAACCTCCCCGTGCGAAAGGAGCCAAGGGAAAGAAGCGCAAAGAACCGATCGATCCGACAGCTGACCTTTCTTTGGAAGACATGATCAACGAACTGGTCGAGCGTAACGTTATCAAAGCCTGCCCCAAGCGTACTTTTGATGATTTTGTTGGTGATTTTAATTACGCAGCCTTTGAGCGACGCAATTATCTGGAGCAAGATCCTCCACCGGGCGCGGGAGAGGTAAGAACAATACTTCGATCTTACCTGTTCGGGATGGGACCTCTGGTTGCACCGAAACCGAAGTCAATCTGTCTACTAGCGCCACCAGGATACGGCAAAACTCTACTGCTCGAAGCGATCTGTCACGAGACGGGTTCGGTGTTGTTTGATCTGAGCGTAGAAACGTGCGGTCCGATTGAACCGAACGGTATGGCGTACTTTTTGCAGCTTGTCCTAAGAATGGCCCGCGCAATGCAACCTGCCGTGATCGCTATTGAGGATGTGCATCGTGCGTTTTACAAAAAAGTTCCTTCCGCGGATCAATCGCTCGATCCGACGAAGCTGGGCAAACATCTGTTCAAGCTGGTCGTGAAACAACTTAAACCGGAAGATAAAGTACTGCTCGTTGGCACCACCAATCAACCGTGGCTGGCGAAGGTAGGACCGTTGAAGAAATGTTTCGAAAAGATACTGCTTCTACCGCGGCCCGACTATGGCTCAACCATTCTCCTGTGGCAGTGTGCACTTCGACGGTTCCCAACCGTACCACGCGATTTCGAACTGTCCGCACTGGCAAAAGTTACGACCGGATATTCCGCCGGACAGATAATACGTTGTGTGACGGAAGTGCTCAACATAAGACGCCGCATGCAGTTCGGACGGAAGCCATTGCGGGTGCAGGAACTGTTGGATCATTTTTTAACCGGCACCGAAGGAGGCCCACAGTACCCGATCAGTGACAAGGAGTACGATAAGTTTGTGAAATGGCACCGGAAGGTCGACAAACTGGCGAAGCAACGGGCAAAGATGGTACGCGAACGGGAACTGCTGGCGGAACAGCTGAAAGCCAAGGCAGCGGGAGCGAAAAAATAATAATTACACAACTGTTTCATTCGCTAGAACCCGTACACCCGGTGCGGAGTTGCAAAAAGTAAGCCTCCTGACCATTTGTTTATTTAAGTGGAATTAAATTATACAAAAAAAGAGCGAAAAACAGAACGAAGAAAACTAAATCTAAAATCATAACCTTAACCGCACACGCGCAAACACGTCAATAACGATCGAATAATATAAAAACGGGAAAAAACACAGGCGGCACATTAAATGTGAAGTTAAATGTAGACGAGAAAATCTTTCCGCCCAGCAAAAGATTCCGCAAACAGTTTACCCATCTCCGTCGGTGCACCGAAAGCGATCTCGTCGCACGTTAGCGTGTACCCGAAGATGTAATGATACCGGACGGAGTTTAGCAATTTGCGTCCGATTCCGTGTCGCCGGTATTTGGGCGCAACCCAAAGGCGCGATATGCCGCATCTATATGGTGTGGAAGAGCGAGCGCGATACACATGTTACTGGGGGGAGTGTGTTTGAGCAAGCAAAGCGGAAATACTTACTTGGCCGGATAGAACTCGGACGAATAGCAATCGATCGGTACACCGTGCAGTCCTTCCAGGCAGATCATCCGATTCGCATACTGGACCGGCTGTACGACACACAGTCCCAGCACGGTGGAACGTGCGATGGCCACATAAACGCAGGCACCGTCCGGCAGTTCGCCCTGGGTCGAAAATCCTAGCTCAGCGTCCACCACCTCCAGCACGCCCTGTATCCGCCTGAGCAACTGTTTGCTCGTTTCAGTCTGTGCCACGACGATGATCCTCCCGGTAACGTCCCATTCCGGTACGTTCGCTACCACAAGCTCGTTGGCTCCACCGGGGAACGTTAGTTGCGCTTGCGAGCGATGAAAACTGTCATGGAAAAGCTCCTCTTCCGGTTCGTGCGTCGAGTACGTTAGGCCACATTCTTTGCACTGGATCGCACCGTACGCCCGTTGCCCGGCATCGATCTGATACTGGTTTTGACCGACAGCGGCGTGTTTTGTGCCACGGGCAGGTGGATTGTTTTGTTGGCGAAGCAGATGAAACACGTCTGTTTGTTTGGGGCCGGTGTCCGTTTGCTGTTTCCAGAGTTGCTTTGCCCGGTCGGGATAGAACAGGGGATAGTATTCGTTTGGCACTTGGTTGGCGGTTGGTTGCGGTGTTTGGGATTCCGCTTGGCACTGGGATTGGTAATGGTGGTACTGTGATACTGAAATAGAAGGGCAGGAGGATACGGAAAATGACTTCATGTTGAGGTTATGAATTCCTTATTCTCTGCTATTTAGTATTTTGTCTTTCTCTAATCGCCTTTTGTACAGAAATGATCTCTCGGGTAGTGTTGGGTAAAGTGCTACTGAGCGCACAGTGCGCAGAGCACTGCTGACTGCGCGCACAGCACAGCACAGTGCTAGCACAGTGCGCACACCTAGCACACCTAGCACAGTGCGCATAGTTAGCACACCTAGCGCAGTGCGTACACCTAGAACAACCAAGCACGGTGCGCACACCTAGCACACCTAGCACAGTGCGTACACTAAGCACAGCATGTATATAAAAAAGCAACTGATGAAAAATCACGAGAGTTGAACTCGGTTAGTTAAAAAATCTACGACGCAATAGTCCACGCTCTATGAACGGTGCTAATTGTACAGGTATCTTCTGCTCGCCAAATTGACGGTAAAAGCGAGACTCAAACTTTTGCATCGGTAGAACTAGAATGAATACCATTGTTAAGCCAGCGAACAAATGTGGTAGCTTCAACTTCCCCCACCACGCTCTCAAAGAAACCAAAGAAACGGTCGGGTTTTTTCCTACGACATTTGTTCGCTGGCTCTTGTATGCATTGTGCTTGGTGTGCGCACTGTGCTTGGTGTGCTAGGTGTGCGCACTGTGCTAGGTGTGCTAGGTGTGCGCACTGTGCTAGGTGTGCTAGGTGTGCTAGGTGTGCGCACTGTGCTAGGTGTGCTAGGTGTGCGCACTGTGCTAGGTGTGCTAGGTGTGCGCACTGTGCTAGGTGTGCGCACTGTGCTAGGTGTGCGCACTGTGCTAGGTGTGCGCACTGTGCTAGGTGTGCGCACTGTGCTAGGTGTGTTAGCACTGTGCTAGGTGTGCTAGGTGTGCGCACAGCACACCATGGTGTGCAAGCGAGTGCGCACAGCACACCAAATTGTGCCACTTTACCCAACACTACTCTCGGGGCGTCTATAAGCTCATCCTCAAGCACACTATAGCAGTAGGCGCTGGTAAGTTTCGTACCATCTTTTTCGTATAGACTTTTTGGTCTGATGTTTAGTGGAGAAAATCGATTGATGTCTCTAGTTGCACGGTTAGAGGCGGACAATAAATGTTTTGACCAAACTTTATTTAGTTTCCTTACCTGTTGAACTGCTCATGTATGTTGTGGACACTGCATTATCGTTCTGATGGGTCGTCGAAGTGGTATGATACTCATTATGCTGTATAATGATAGTACTGCTGTTTGCCATAAAACCATTACATTGTTCGATGGTCACTGCGCCGGTTTCACAACGATCGTAAGGAAACGTAACCGACCCGTCATCAGCTTGAACGATTTCCGGCAAAGGATAAGCTCCAGAATCGTCATGCTGTATAATGATCGATCCATTCTCAAGGGTCGGCACTTGATATTCCATGCTTTCCTCCACCCGACTGTTTTCCAGCACAAATTCATCGTCTGCCGATACATAGATGACATTCGATTGTATCGGTATCGGTGCATCATCATCATCATTTGCAGGCTCCGTGTAGCGTTCGGCCGCGTCGTAAAGGTGGTTCCCATCATCAAGCTTGCTAATCAAATCATCCACCTCCAGCTGTTCGCTTTCAAAATCAAAATCATCCCGCTCGAAAGCGGTTCGCCGGCGCTTCGAAGCTTGCGGGAAGCTAAGCAACTTGCGCTTGCCACCATTCTTTACGCCGATCTGAATCGAATTGAAATGGTTGTACACACGGCGTATCGAGCGTGTTTTATCTTTCGAGCGAAAGAACTTGCGCTGGCACCCTGGTTCACCATTGTCGGCTTCCTGGTCGGACGCTGAATCTTCATCTTCGTCGGAAGATGAGTTAGCGCCGTCCCAGCCTTTGCTCAGATCTGTCATCGATCGCGAAGTTGATAGCGGACGAGCAGCGTTTTTGAGATTTTTCTGACCCTGCCGAAGGATACTGTTGACATGGTTTAGCTTGCGGAGCATCTCCGCGTGATCGGGTTCGTCCGCGTTCGTCCTATCGCTTTTCGGTGTCGTGGGACAACTTTTCGTTCCACCGGCAATGGCACGATTTTTCTGCTGCGTTTTGGAGCTTCGTTTTTTCGGTGTAACGGGTGCTTTTTTCACCGGTTTCTGGATCTTATGCACGGTTCCGCGTTGGCCTAACCGTGGCGCATTACTGGACGAGAAGGATTTGGAGCGTTTGCGCATGGACGTCGCTGGTTTACGGGGCGTTTTTGAGGTCGGATGTGGTTTTTTAGCAGCTGAGCTATCGTTTGAGAGTGGTTTTGGGTGAGCATTTTCAGGTGACGTGTGAGTGGGACCCGGGTTCGCCGCCTCTAGCTTCGATGATGACGCGTAGAACGATTTCGTAGACAGCGTTGGTGGCATCTTTAGAGGCGAATCTTTTTCGACGGTAGACGAAGAGTAGAACGATTTCGGCGGTATCGGTTGGACATCGTTGAAGTGTAACGCGGTGCGTGCACGGGGAGCATTTGGTCGTTTTGCACTGCTCCTATCGATTTCGGTGCATGAAGGAGATTGTGAAGTTTCATCCGGTGTGCTAACGTGCGTACGTTTTACGCCCGCCAGCTGATGCTGCGTCCTGCGTAGCGAAGGTTTACCCGATGCTTCATTTATCGTTTTGATCGACCGACTGCGCGTCGTAACGCCCGGTGTACGATGGAGCGTTTTAGCATGCTTCTCCACGAGATTCAGATCCGAATTCATCAGTATCGATAGAGAGTTTGAGTTATTTTCATCGAGCACCGCACTTTCTTCTGCGCTGAGCCGACTGGTCGGCGTTTCCGGGATGCTGCTGCTGAAAGAGAAGCGCGTTTCTTCGTCGACAGCGTGGGCCATGTTTTCTTTGTCGTAGTCCATCGATAGCAGCTCGTACCGTCCATTGTTGGTAAATCGGGTGGCAAAATCGGGCGACAGTGAACGATCACTATCGTCCGGTGAAGCATTGCCAAACAGGTTGCGAAACGATGTAATGTTGCTAAGGGCACTGGTGGCTGCAATGCAATGATGCGATTAGAATTGGAACAGAATTACGACAAGACATTGCACGAAACCGAGTGCCACGTGTAGTTAACTCACACTTTCTCGCGCTCTTCCTCAGACTACTTCTGCTGCATAATCCTTCCGTTCGGTAGGGTTGGATGGCTATGGACCTACGCTACAATGGAGGAAATAATACCGAACGAAAGTTTAAGCTCCGGTCGTGATGCGTTCATTAGTAGAGCCAATAAATCTCACTCGACTCAATTTCCTTCACAAACACTCTCGTAAACACTACAGTTGGCACACTTTTAACGTTTTGAGTAAGTTTTTATTGTAAAATTAAGGTAAAATCAACACATTTCGATAGAGTTCAACGCGCGCGCGAAAGGAAGTGATCTCAACCGGAGTGTAAACAAACGCTGGCTGTGTTTATTTTTGGCGCACTCCATTTCGCCCGAATGACACCGAATTCGCTCGGAGGCGTATTTTCGCCCCAACATTCACAGGGTGTCAGTTTGACAAGCACCCGGACGACTGCTTCGCGTTCTCAGGCGGCATTCTCGTTTTCAACCGATAATAAGCTACTTATATTATCCTAAAAAGCTAGTATTATACCGGAATTGCACGCGGTGGGCCACCATTATTAACAAAACCGTAA
Source organism: Anopheles maculatus (assembly GCA_002091835.1). NCBI lineage: Eukaryota > Metazoa > Arthropoda > Insecta > Diptera > Culicidae > Anopheles > Anopheles maculatus. The sequence continues at coordinate 38,765 of KZ063582.1, forward strand.
ATGTTATCTATGTAGTATGAGATGAAACCTAGCTGTGAGCTTTTAACTTCGCAAAATAACCTCATTAAGCGATTGTTAACAGCTTGTATATACTTCTTAACAAGGTATGCTGTTTGGGTTACACATATTCTGCTCGTTCATGTTAAATACTTTTCGAAACCAAATAAAAGCCTCATAACGAACACTTTATCACCTTTCCATCGCTTTCACCTGTTCTTCGACATATTCCAGCTTTTCTGCCGCTTGTTCGATTGCCTCGTACTGGTAGTTTAGATGCTGGAAAATAATTTCCATCTTCTTAAGATTCTGTATACTGTTGTCGACCGTGCTTTCGTGGTAGGCAAAGTTTTTGGCAGATTGCATTAGAATTTCGTTCGATTTGGATCCACGCACGATTTGGCGAGCGACTGACGAGGCGTTGTTCACGTTTACGGCCGCTCGTTCCGCTAATCGGCGCTTCGAATCACTGAACAGATTTTTTGCACTGCTGCTCGATGCGGATGCCATTGCGCAGAAGAGATGCTGAAATAAAGCAAGTTTTACTTTAGGGCACGGCTTAAAACACTCTCTGCAGGAACATTTCTTCGTTTAGAGTACAATACCTTTGAGGAGAGATTGATAGAAGATAAGAAAAGGATGTTCAGTATTTGCCGTACTGAATCATATGAAGATGGATTGTTTATTTGTTGTTGGTGCTTCTCATTTGACAGCTGGACTTGTCCAGCAGAAAAATGCTGTACACATTCGATTAACCCTCAAACGCCGCTGACAGTTGTTACATGGAAAAGCGTTGTAATTACAAACCATTTTTTAAAAAAAAAGGTTTTAGCTTTATTCGGAATAGTCTTCAACAAGGACGAGATATTTATTATAGAACATTAAATTGTGGTGATTGAATCAGTATCGTTAGTTTCTGTTAGTTACGAACTAATTTTGATGATGTGTCCAAGCAGAACTTACAATTTCACGCTTCAAGCGAATGTACCACGTGGTGGTTGATTTGATTGGGATCAGTGGCAATTTCAACAGAGGGCGGAGTATGCGACCACCAAGGGCTCAGTCAGTACTTCTTCTTCTTGGCTTGTCCTGCTAGGTCATGCCAGCCATCTTTAATGGCTTACTACACTAATTGATATCATGTCTGAGCCATCTTCCAGGACTCTTCGACGTGGAACCTTTTACGAGGCTTCTTGACTGAGGCTCCCTGGAAGGAGAGAACCCTTGGAGGCCTCATGGCTGACAGTCGCTAAACTTTTTATGGCGATTTTATTTGATGGTTTTCTCCCCTTAGGTACCTAAATCACGTTACATAATCTGTGTGAATCATGTTTGAGTTCACCCCATTTTAGATTCGCGCCACTTTCTGCGCCAGCATAATAGTGCAGAGAATGAAAACTAATAGTGCAAAGGTGCGAACACATTTTATTGGGTCATTTCTTCACACAAAACATGTACAAACATTTTGCGAGCCTTCCGTTTGTTGCGGCCCCGGTCCTCCATTGGACCGGCGGTGCTGCCCTACATTCAATTGGGTAAGTATTTTGACATTTGAACTCCTTTCACGGTTCCCTCCCGTTGGTGGATGATAAATAGACTACCGAAATTCAACGCGGTTGGCCACAGTTATTAACAAAACCGTAAATGTAAGCTATTTGTTTGAGATGAAACCTAGCTGTGAGCTTTTAACTTCGCAAAATAACCTCATTAAGCGATTGTTAACAGCTTGTATATACTTCTTAACAAGGTATGCTGTTTGGGTTACACATATTCTGCTCGTTCATGTTAAATACTTTTCGAAACCAAATAAAAGCCTCATAACGAACACTTTATCACCTTTCCATCGCTTTCACCTGTTCTTCGACATATTCCAGCTTTTCTGCCGCTTGTTCGATTGCCTCGTACTGGTAGTTTAGATGCTGGAAAATAATTTCCATCTTCTTAAGATTCTGTATACTGTTGTCGACCGTGCTTTCGTGGTAGGCAAAGTTTTTGGCAGATTGCATTAGAATTTCGTTCGATTTGGATCCACGCACGATTTGGCGAGCGACTGACGAGGCGTTGTTCACGTTTACGGCCACTCGTTCCGCTAATCGGCGCTTCGAATCACTGAACAGATTTTTTGCACTGCTGCTCGATGCGGATGCCATTGCGCAGAAGAGATGCTGAAATAAAGCAAGTTTTACTTTAGGGCACGGCTTAAAACACTCTCTGCAGGAACATTTCTTCGTTTAGAGTACAATACCTTTGAGGAGAGATTGATAGAAGATAAGAAAAGGATGTTCAGTATTTGCCGTACTGAATCATATGAAGATGGATTGTTTATTTGTTGTTGGTGCTTCTCATTTGACAGCTGGACTTGTCCAGCAGAAAAATGCTGTACACATTCGATTAACCCTCAAACGCCGCTGACAGTTGTTACATGGAAAAGCGTTGTAATTACAAACCATTTTTTAAAAAAAAAGGTTTTAGCTTTATTCGGAATAGTCTTCAACAAGGACGAGATATTTATTATAGAACATTAAATTGTGGTGATTGAATCAGTATCGTTAGTTTCTGTTAGTTACGAACTAATTTTGATGATGTGTCCAAGCAGAACTTACAATTTCACGCTTCAAGCGAATGTACCACGTGGTGGTTGATTTGATTGGGATCAGTGGCAATTTCAACAGAGGGCGGAGTATGCGACCACCAAGGGCTCAGTCAGTACTTCTTCTTCTTGGCTTGTCCTGCTAGGTCATGCCAGCCATCTTTAATGGCTTACTACACTAATTGATATCATGTCTGAGCCATCTTCCAGGACTCTTCGACGTGGAACCTTTTACGAGGCTTCTTGACTGAGGCTCCCTGGAAGGAGAGAACCCTTGGAGGCCTCATGGCTGACAGTCGCTAAACTTTTTATGGCGATTTTATTTGATGGTTTTCTCCCCTTAGGTACCTAAATCACGTTACATAATCTGTGTGAATCATGTTTGAGTTCACCCCATTTTAGATTCGCGCCACTTTCTGCGCCAGCATAATAGTGCAGAGAATGAAAACTAATAGTGCAAAGGTGCGAACACATTTTATTGGGTAATTTCTTCACACAAAACATGTACAAACATTTTGCGAGCCTTCCGTTTGTTGCGGCCCCGGTCCTCCATTGGACCGGCGGTGCTGCCCTACATTCAATTGGGTAAGTATTTTGACATTTGAACTCCTTTCACGGTTCCCTCCCGTTGGTGGATGATAAATAGAC
>KZ063583.1:9680-47552 GCA_002091835.1 Anopheles maculatus
GTAAACGCTCTTTGTATGCGCGTGTGTCTGTATTTCCCGGGTTGGGATCGCTGCTGCTGCTCACTTATCGGCTGTGATAGTGTGTGTCGTATGCTTTGCGGGCGGTGAAGTTGTACACGGTCAGCGAGACGACGTCGTTTGTATGGGAAAATGGGAACGTTAAAAACCTCTGTCGCAGCAGCAGCAGCAGCAGCAGGCATTTTTGAAGCAGCAACTTTGTGCTGGCAAATTTTCCGGCATCTCGTGCAACCGGATGGAGCAGCACAATAATCAATTTGCCAACTGTTGTTAAATACAAATTATGTATATGGCGCCCCATATCGACATTCTCGCTTCCAATGCAAAGTAAAGATTTCTAGTTTTGTAAGATTTGATTCAGAAAAAAAAACGAAATGTCCATTTACGAGCTGTAGCGCCAATCGGGCGCGGATTGAGGATAAGCAGCAAAAGTAAAGTAAATAAAACGTAAAATAAACAAATAAAATGCTAAACAAACGTACCAAAGTCAATGCTAAACATCCATAGTAGGCGAAGCAGCAGCGACTGGTGATTTGAAAGCGTGAAATTAAAAATGGTCATTTAATGTGGCTGCTACGTTATTACCTGCTTAGATGGTAAAAATGTGATTGTGTTCCACTTTTTTTTTTAATCAATTTTGTGATCCCCGTAGTAGTGTGTGCGTGTGTACGTTCTATTTCGTGTGGTGTGTTGTGCAAAAAGTGTTTCAAAATTGTTCTGGAGAAGTTTGTGTGCAAAAAGTGAGATTTTAGTATACCGGAATCGCGGACGTCAACAGTGCAGTGGTGCTATCTTTGGCGAAGGATTAATGCGCACTGTTGGCATGCTAGCAATTTACCAAGCAGCAGCCTAGTTCCGGCTATCGATTGATTTCTGCAGAGAAAGGATTATAAGTACGAGAACGGGAGAAAGAAAGAGAGAAATAGGCGAAAAACGATAAAAAGTACAATTACGAGGACATCGAAACATTTAACTGATGATCGGCTTATAGCTAAAGGTGAGTTGGGCTTTAGGATGATCATTTTTTATTTTAAAAAATTGTATAATTGAAGACACGCTGCTCAAGCGCTGCTTGTAATTAGAGAAGGATGCTTGGAATTGGAGAAACACTATGGATACCTATTCCTGTACCAGAACTCTGCTCCACTGACGGCGATGTGCAAAAACAAAAACAAACATACATCAAATTTAGCGATCTGTAAGATATTTAATTTATCTCATGTCTTGGCATGTATAAGACTTAGATAAGACTATTAGCATCCTTCGAAACACTTCCAATTGTAGCGAATGTATCGTGCATGTTCTACGCCATGTTTAACCTGTCGAGTGAAAAAAAAAACAAAACGTTCGCTTACTTACCTGCCGGTATGCAGCATACAAATGCCGTGTGCTCATCGTACCGTAATGATCCGCTCGAATAGAGCTCAGACAGCCAATGTCAAGAACAAGGAAGCTATTTGATCGAGAATGATTACCGGAAGAGGTGTAATTGTTGGGGTGGAAACTTAACAGAGTTCTATGGGGATGTAAACCATACAACAAGCTTCCTAATTTTAGCCACGAAGCATTTCATATATCCTCTGTTTTGTATATTTGCAATCGTTCAACAGAATGTGTTCGTTATCTATTTACTATTCAAACGTTCAATAATGGCCTTCGAGTGGTTATTTCGATAACACATTCCTATTTCGTTATCACCCCCCCCTAAGAACGATGGTGTACTGTGTTGTACTTGCATTGCACGCGGCTAGATTCCGCAAGACCCCCAAAACTCTGTTGATATAATTGTGGTCTCGGTTCTCGGGTTTTCTTTCACGGGCACTTTTTTGCGGTATTGTAGACCGAAGCAGTACAGAAATGGGTTGAGAAACAAATGAACTACATAAACACACGCACACTCACACGCACATTCTCGACTTGATTAAACATTTACCCGGCAGTGTACATGCCGTTCAGATGAGTTTGTGTGTGCCATGTCTGTGCCGTGTGATGATGTCACCTTCTGTTAAGATCGTACTGAATTTCTTATATCGCCAGGTTGTAGCGTTCCTTGTTGGTTTTGGGATCGCAAACATTACATTGAACTTTTATAACATTGAATCATCTTAATATTATTTTGCTATTTTACCAATAAAGTGCAACATTTTTGGAATTATTATTGAAGTAAGAAATATAGTTTTAATGATTTTTTATCCTTTCATTTCAAATTAGATATATTGGGAATTCTTGTACGTAAAAGCCTTGGTTACATGAGTCCTCTCACTCAAGGTTTAGCTTGAAGCTCACCTGTACACTACCTTGGATACGGGTGATAGATATGCTCATGTTGTTTGTCTCCAACAAAAGTACACTATGGAAGAAACCATGGAGACAAACAGCGTCGTGGGTCGTATGAAGTATCTACCAAACATATCATCCTTTGCCAAAGTAAATGATCAAAAATTGACAATAAACAGTGAAATTTCCATGGAAATGTGATAGAAGCCCACAGACACAGGCAAAGGCTACTATGGCATGGACCATGGACAACACGCCGCAGCACTCGACGTACTAATTTCGTAGGTGTTGACGTGACACATCGGACGCTATTATGTAATATAGCGTAAGGGCCCGTGCCATGGACCGATACGGGGCGAGACGTTTTGCAATATAAAATTTACTCACTTACACCTGGATTCATTTTAGTCAATGGGTGGTGTTCGTAGAATCTGTGTTCGATGATGGTCATTTATCTCGCATGCCTTTGTCGTGTTCGAGATGAGATAAGCTCGTTTTATGGAGTGAGGTTATTTTTTTCTCATGACAACTCCGATTAACAACCGCTGGTGTATTGCTTATCGAAGATTACGAACAAAGTTCGGGAAGAATGTGTTACGTTCCTACTGTTCTTAGTGGTATGTGTTTGATTGATGACGATAGCTGCGTAAGAAACGGATTCAAACTGTTCAAATACAAGCAATGTCTGCTTACCCTTGGATGAGCGAAGCTTTCTACCAAAGCTGCCCTGCTACGCGCTACGAAGCTTGAAATGATGATGGACACGAAAAAGCCCCTTTAAAAATGCGCGTCGTTTCTTCGTACCTTATGGTTCCAATTATTTGTCAAGATCATGCCAAGGTTAGTGGTGCCCGATTTGGGTATCGTATTGTTTAGCTAACAGGTGGTAGAAAGATTTGTTTTAAATACATTTTCGTTCTCTTATTCCACTGCGAGAGGTTTCAGCATTCCTTTTACAGAAGCAAACTTTTGTTTTTTTTCGTTGCTTTGATGGTTTATTTACATCACATTATGCTTGAAACTATGGTACTTTAATGACAAATTCTATAAGGTAGATGAGGGTGCTGTACGTCGACGAGGCCTTTTGGTGGACGAGGTCCATTAGACAGAAGAAAAAGCACTCTAAACTGCGAGGTACTTAGGACAACGAAGCTTTTAATGGTTGTGCATAAGTAACTCTGCTTTCGATGGTGGTCAATCAATTGTACGGAGTATAAAATATGGAAACCTATCATATCATATCCGCCCGATATTGGTAGTGGGCGACTTCATATTCCTACTTTTTGAGTTGATATGTTGCTGTTGAAGTTTATTTCTTTGTGATGGATGACTTCATGACACTGTCTAGACAGGAATGCATATGTCTCATGTCAGATCTGTTTCTACATTGATTGTTTAGAGCGTCATTTTTGTTTCATAATTCTACAGTGATTGGCTCTTTAGTAGCTTATATTTTGGGATTGATCTAGTTTTAATATCCGGGATGGACGCAAAACCTTTCAAGTCTTCTTACTTGCACCAGATCAGCAAAATGCTACTCAGGAATTAAGCATTCCGATTCAATTAAACCAATTTGTTTTTTCACCGTCACTGCGAGTGACGTTACTTAGAGAAGGGAACATTTTTTGGTCCAAACTTCAAATTCAATCATTCGATAGCTGCAATATTTAATTTCAATCGTCGAAGTTTACATAAAATTACAGTTTTTGTTTGTTTATAAATGCTGTAGTTCACCTCAGTTGGCACAAATACATTGAAACTGAATTCGCCAAATAACATCAAACCATACTGCAGAAGATAAATCATGGGATTAAACTAACAATCGTTCAGTAAATAGCAAGTAAGAAGCAAAGAGAAAGAAATTTGCCGACCGTGCCTATGCCTATGCCTATGAAAAAAAGTTCCAACATCCATGAACACACAAGGGCACTCTTGTATTCTGCCACCCGTTTGTAGCATCATCGACTTCCCTAAATGTTTATGATCGAAATCTTTCCCCGTTTGCTAGTGTTCGTTTGGTCCGAACGGTAAACAATACCTACACAAACGCACAAACGATTCCGGGTGTAGGATAAAGTGGACCCACATAAAAGGGCGTTTGGGTTTTGGTACGAACATCAGCGCACGTACTATTATGGAGTGCCTTCTTCGTATGTGTGTTATGCACACAGAACCCAAGTCGATAAGGATGCGTCTGCGCCTTGATAAACGCATCCCTGTTTCGGCGTTCGTTAGGGTGTGTATGTGCGTTTCCACACGTACATAATGTTATTGAGTTTGTTAGAATGAAAGTGCAAGGGACTACTGTGTGCAATTTCGCTGGGGAACATTCACAGCAAGGGGATCGTCTTGAACCCCTCTCGAAACACTTTGGTCGGGTTTTGTGTCTGTCCGTGTATGCCACCGGTCCCTCCTTTTTTATTCTGGTGACTATTTTTGTTTTACACTTGATGAGGATGAATCAATATTATCTACATTCCTTCGTTTTAACATAAGCTTTGAAGAATTCCCAATTTTATTTTCACTATGAAGTTAATGCTGTAATGCGACTGTGCCAATTCTTTTGAAGCGTGAAAGGAAAAGTTCACATTACAGAATTGGGAATTTGACCAAACAAAGAGACATCCGTTTACATTTTTACGTGGTATTCATGTAGATAGTAACCTACTTACTTCGGATAGTAAAAGTGATTTGAGACTAGGGAGAAGTACGCCGTATAAAGAATCCCTTTAAATGCTTTTTTTTTTATTCATCCAGAACGGCCTGTGCGTATTGCTATGAAAATGCTTTAGCTTTGTACATATTTAAACATTTTGATTGATTTTGAGTGAAGTGATCTTCACTTGAGGATAAATCGATGTTAGTAGTCATTCGCTCAAGAAAGTAACATTTGATAAATATGCTGGAACCACCATTATCCCAACTACCACTCTTTAGAACTAAAAAAAAGGATCATGCCGATGTACTGTTATCAAATGAGTTCCAGCCTTCGCTTGACCATTGCTTGTCAAATAGAATATGTAACAATTGAAACACATTTTTAGCTGAGGCATAAACTTAAATGGTAAAATCTCGAAAAAGCGTACGATCTTGCGCATTATTCGTCTTTGGTACTACCACAAGAGTTGTTATATTTCACTCTCTGGAATCGGAAGTTGTGATCTGGTATAGTTTACAAACATATTTAAAAATTCTGAAAGATTTTGTTAATAGCCAATATGTTACTCCAAATTACTAATAGCACCAGAGCATGATTATTGAATTTTTGGTTAAATCCTTAGACTGAAGGGTTGTCCTTAATTCCTTAAATCAGGATTTCGTTTTTTTGAAAATTCTTCAGAAACTTTGGAATGCATTTATTCTTTGATTTGCACCTACAAACAATGCTTTGTCCCATGTTGAGAGTGTGCCAGTATTAAAGTCAATATTTCTTAACTTTATGGGAGATAAAGAATCTTTTACACAACATCAGTACAGAAATGATAGTTGATTGCCTGGAAATGAACTTAATTTTTGAAAAATTCAGCAATCTGTAGCTAACTATTGTCCCTCTCGATTCCAATAGAAAATGCTTTTGTTGGAAGATATCTAAAATAAATCCAATTCTCAAAGTCATAAAGTATTCAATATTTCTGATGAATTGATTACTAAGTTGTAACCCCTAATTTACACTTCCTGCCCATCATAAAGACTTTCTTGAGTGGTTTAGCAGACCTATAGTGGAGAATAAATTAAACGTATCACGGTTTGTGGTAGAACATCTTTTGACTATACCTTCATCAATAAATACATTCATAAGTTTATATAGTTACCGAAACCTAAGAATGGTGGAAAAGCGAATTAAGGTGTTTGTTGTCGGCATGCTTTTCCAATCCATCTTCCAAAAGAATGCTACCCCAATGATTCAGAGCAATTCGGAGGGAAATGCTAATGTACAGATGCTGGTCGATGACCTTTCGTGTTCTATCTTAGTTGGAGATGGCTGTTCTCCCAAAGCCCATAATCATACGCCTCGTAGGATGTAGTGTTATGTATTACGGCCCAACTGTACAAGCGGACAGGAATGTGAACCAATGGCAGTAGGGATAAAATAATCTTTAGCCCTTTTTCTCTGTTGGCAATGCAAAACGTGTCATGATGATGATATGGCATAAAGAAAAGAATTGCACCGACCACTATCATGGAATGCGCCGCTTTTCTCGTATCATAATAGAAGATACGTGTTGTGTCTACTGTTACAATCGCGAAGTAAGCCTTTGTCTCAACAGTACAGTACAATAACAACACAATAGCAACATTCTCGTCAACTAATGGAACAATTAGATTTAGCTTAGATTTAAAGATTCGTATAACATTAACATTGTGTGCAGTATAATCAAACAATAAATACAGTTTAAAATGTGTTAACTTACTCGTATGGGCAAAATTCAGTACATATAAATTGTGCAATCATTCAATCAGACACATTCCTGATTTTATCATGATATACTTACTTCGTGAGTAGTACGTACGGGCAGACGCACCCTAGTCAACTGTTTACATCCTGCATTTGATTACATATTTTAAGAGCTACGATTGCGTTAGTTGAGGGGCTTTACATCAGCCCTTATAAAGGATGCTTAAATTGAGGGTTCACTTTCAACTACTTTCTGTCGCTTGATGATCATAATACCATTTTATTAGAACTTGATTTTAAGAAATTTCTTCTACGATATTATGATTCTGCAGTTCTTGTTATGTATTTAAAAATAATGACGACTACAGGTCCTACATTACTATCGGGATATTGCTTACATAAAGTATAGTAGTAAGTAGAAGAACGCGGTTAGTAATGGACCCATAATTTGAACCTAGCTATTAAATATATTATTTGTTTTATACAGTATTTCCAAACAAAATATTTTTTATTCTTCAAAATTAAAAAAAAAAAGTTTTTATCGTGTAATTTCAAAGCTCCTCGATTTGATCCTTTAGCTGCACAGTCTTTCCTACGTACAAACTATGGTCGGACCCGATCCTGATGGTTTATGTCCAAATTTTGAACATCACTTGTTATATACTTCCTAACGTCATACTACTCTTTATTTATATAGTAATAGCTTGTGTATTAACATTATATAAAATGTTAAAATCAAACACGAAATGATGTAGCCATTTCCAATGTGTTACTCATTCGCTGTGCGTGATTGAAGTAGGAATTGCTCCATCTCATCCTAAGTGTCAACTATCGCTTAAGTTTGTTAATAACAAACAAATGCGATAAAAAGCAATATTTTGCGTTGGAGAACAATATTGATTTCGATTATTTTACAACTAGATTTGGTCTATTTTCAAACAAGAGCTCAATTACATGTCACACAATAGAAAGAAGTAAGAAAAATACGCGTTTTATAAGACAATTTTTCTTCTAAATAATATTTATAATTCCAAGCGATATAAGAAATATTAAATGAAACATTCTTAATCTAGTTTGAGGCTAATAACTTTATTATGAAATACATATTTATGAAATAAAGATCGTGATAGTATCGGAATGTGACAGCAATTGACTATTAATAACAAACCTATCAGTACTTTTAAAGGCAGAGAAGAAAACAAAACCCACAATTGCACCAGATATCATACTAACCGTGAAAAATTGACAGAGAGGCGAATGTTTATTAGTTAGACATACCTGAATTGACATACATTAAATACGTATGAGCACATATAGAAATAGAAAAGCGTGAAAAATAGCACAAACTGTACATTTCGACCGAGTCGCAGCGTGTGGTTGACTGAATGCTTTGCAGGAGACTGTAACGATTAGCGATGGAAATCGTCGCCCAATGCTCTCCCGGGTGTTGCATCTAAATTACCACGAAGAATTTCTGCGTTTAAAATTTTGAAGATGAAGAAATAGTTTAAAAAAACTCTTTGTGTGGTAAATTTGGTAATTCTTTTTCAACCTCCTGCTAGCGTGTCCGTGGTATGTTATTAATACTTCTTCTCTCTGCATTGGATATGATATAAGCAACTATGGTCAAGTAGATTCCACCAAGAATAAAAATCTCTGTCAAATTACGGAACTATTTTATGTTTCTTGTTAGTATTATTAATAGGTTCAAGTGTTAGCTGTTTGAATTCCAAAACTTGTTACAACTTTAGTTTGTTGAATGTCGCATAAATGCAAGCTTGAATAATATATACCTTCGTGCATTATTTCTTCCATTTTGTTTTGAAAACTTTTTACATAATGCCAATGCAAGACCACCGCGCCCGCCGCAAGAGTGGCAGGAAACGAGTTGATTTACCGTAATATAATAGACGTTTTGCTATTCCGGCCATTCGATTTTGTAGTATGGTCGAACATTCAAAGTTTTCTGGTTAACAAAAAAAAACCGACAACCAAAAAACACAAACGTTCATTGTGGTGAGAGGTACGAACTTGCGGTATAGGCTAGGCGCTTTTGAAAGTCGAACATTCCATTGGCAGGCGTGCAATGCCTTTCTCCGCTTTTTCACCGGAGGTTCGTTTAGAGTGTGAGCAGTTTTGAGAGCATTAGCGAGGTTCGACAGGCAGCAAAGTTAAAGACTCACAAGATTATTCGTGTGTCTGCCGACAAAAGAGTAAAGCATGGCTTCCCGGCCCTGTAGATAAATGTAATAGGCGGTAGCCAGTGTAGGCCGAAGCAGTGGCAAAGAACTGATCGAAGCAACATCACTATGATGCTGACTAGAGTGCGCAATTACGGTGCTTAAATAATCGTGAAATTGTTTCGATTGTTTTCCAGAAGCGCGCTGTTTGACACTTGAAAATAGCAGCTTACGCGACGGCATTGTGTTATTGCTTTCGTTCGTTCGTTGTTTTATTTGCTTTTAAAATAGTTTCAATATACTCTCTTTAGCATACTTTGGCTTCTATTCTTTTGATGTGCCTGTGCCAAGCAATATATTTTAATCCTACAAATGTTTATCTTGGGGAGGTGTTTTGGGAATTGTAGCTATAATTAGATCATTATGCAAGGTAACATTGTCAATAAAAAAATAAATAAGTGTTGTTTTTCATTGTATTAAAATGTCATTCCCAAAACAGAGAACCTTTCAGAATTCACGAAAACGATGTTTTCACGCAAAATGTCATATTCACACGTTTTGCTGGTTGATAGTCCTTTTGGGTCAGTATTGCATGCGTAGATATTTGCTGCACGTTCAGCCGTAATCGTTATTGTTATGCTACCTTGCTAGTTTTTTATAATTTTTCTATGCGTTTCTAGAACAAAAAAGCAATATAGAAGCGAAGCTTTAGATATTTTAAATGTTTGATTGTAAAAATAAATAACATACTGACCTGAGCATGTGTCTGCAAAGTCGTGAAATCGATGGATCGATGGTAAATACTCATCGACGACAAATTTTAACATGGAAGCGTCCACAGATAAACTGTACATAAAACAAAAGCTGACTACTGATCACTCTTTTATGAAAAGAAAAACAAAAAAAACATACACTATCATTCGGTGAGAGTCCCCTGCAGCTCTGCTGACCATCAAACATCAGCGAAATGGAAAGGAAACCGCCCCAAAACCTGTTGCCTAAATTGATGGTGTCCTCTAAAAGTTGTTTTTGTTGGCTCTCGGCTAGCACAGAGACCCGCGGAAAGGAAAACAAGTGTTGAATATATGTTGCGTTTTTTTTTTTTATTTCGTTATTTTCTGCCAGGGCCAACTGGGGCCTGGGATGGAACCAGCCCGGCGGTTTACTTTTTGAAGCAACTAAAATCAAGTTGTTGATACACACAAACTTTTGGGAGGGTAACCAAGGATTCGTGGCCAATAAAAACGTAAAAGAGAGAAAATGACGTAGCAAGCGCGAGAGAGTTTGTCGTTTTCGAAAAACTTACACTTTCCCGAGTGTTGCGGACGTTCGTCTGGGGTTTCTTTTGGCTGGCAATCGAAGTTATGTGATATACTGGCCTTTAAACAACGTTTATTCAGTGTAATTTACTAACTATTGGAAATCGCAACTAAACCAGTCTAAATTGAGAGCATAATCGATGGTGATTTGTTTGCTAAATGATGCATTCACTGCTTCCGGCAGCTTCGAAGACAGACAGTTTCATGGTGATATAATTGATGGTTTGTTTACTTCCGTCACGTGACATTTTTCAGCAACGAAACGATGTGACACTGTTTGGAGCCAACTCGAGTTAATTAGATCATTTGTTACGGGCTCGAAATGACCCATGTGATAGACGGGTGTGGCTTACCGTCGTGTAGTCAACGACAAATCATCAGACCGGCATATATCTTCCACGCTTAAGTTGACTTTGACCGATCTGACAATATTTTAGCTTGAAACACAGGGCAGGACCTCGAGCAGTGGGCGCAGGTTTTGGAGAGATTTTGAAACGATGCATGCAATTTAGACGAAAATAAATATAATGCTATTTATTTCTTGTATTTTTTTCTATTTTTAAGGTTTTCTAACGTGAAAAGTAAATAAAAATGCTTAAGGACTTGATAAAGAATTCTTCTCGCACCCCAACAATGGTTATGGAGCAAATCATCAAATATTGCAATGTAAACGAAATCTTGCCAAACGAATCACACTTTGCGTCAAGTTCAATAACAGGCGGTGCAAAGGAAAATATTTGTTTACACTTTGTGCTGGTAACTTTTTCCGTCGATGCGCTAATTGTGCAAGATTACATAGGATTACAATGTAGAGTTGACGTGACATTGTAGTCATGTTTATACTGTTTTAGGGTTCTTCAAGAAATTGAGTTTTATGGATGAATTAGTTTTGTGTTGACTTATTATCGAACCTGAATGTAATTATATCGCGTTTTTTTAAGAATACTCATCATGCTTTCCGCGTAGAACGCGTAGTATCGTTTTTGTGGTAAAAAGAAGTGTTGTGCCGATGCAAAGCTAGGCATGACCTAGATGATCGTCCGTTCGTTACTTCCTCTTTCGTAAATTGTTTCACACTTCGTACTCACTCACGAATATTTCGGCACTGGACACACACTCATGCACTGTAGCGCATCAGATTCTTGATTATTTTCTAACCGGGTTTCGCTCCAAAGCAGTGATTGAAATAGTGTGGTTTTCTTAGCCATAAGATATTGATTTAAGTACTTTTCGCGCCGAAGTAAACTATAATCGATGCTTCAAATATCTAAATGGAATCAAACAGCTTCTGTTGCCGGTGTGAAGAAGATGCGTTTGGCGAAATAAAAAACTCCACATCATTAGAAAACAGGAAGCAAAATGAAAAAGAAACAAAAAATAGAATGTTTATAAACTACGGCGCGCAGAGAACTACGGACATTAGCTGTAGCTCTCGCACAGGAAATCACAGATGGTAGAGCTTCTGGGAATTCGATGACTCTGCATCCGCGGTTTGTTCGATGATTGGAACGGAAGAAATTTTATTACACACCTTCGATGAGGAATGAAAAAACCACAAAAGCGCGAATCGGTATCGGATGTGTAGTAACGGTGCTGTCACGGCGGGCGGAATTCCATACGGAACTGTTGTCTACTGTACGGTTTGAAATTTAATATGTTTAATTCTGCGCTCAACTGTTTTGTAGAAACAGTAGAACAACGACAGGAAATTGGGATAGTAATATATGACGGTTCCAAGAGTTTCCCGTTTTACATAGTCGTGTTTCTTCTAGTCAAAAGGCATGCGATTGTTGGCCAGTGTACGAAAATAAACATAATTAAGTTTCTTCACTTGCTCGATTTTTCAGAAAGCTTCCTAAAGCCTGATACTTTATCGAGGCTGCTCGAGATTGTAAAGAACGTTAGAAGCCATAGAAATACGACGGTGGTCGTCTTGAGTTGCAATCCACCCGGCCGTAACCTATTCCACCATGAGTCGTCCGAAACGTCGGGAAACGATTCACTTGCTAGAGTGTAACTTCAATGTTTGGAGGCCCTTGAAAGTCCACCGTTTTATGTATGATTTGAGAAGGTCTGCACGATCGCTGCCTAACCTTTGACCGTGTCGACGTCCATTAGAACCGGTTGTACCATGGTTGTCTTCTGGCAAGACAAACAACCCAAGTGTAACGCGACTCAATACGACATGTACAGCAATGTAGGGTCCTCCAGAGAGAAGAAGGTTGGTTTCAAAAATTTCACGTGTTTCTGGACTTTTGTTTTGACCGCCCTCGTTCGTTGCTTTAGTTTGAAACGGGGTTTAGGTATGTGCTTTATAGTTCGCCTGTAATCGATCGCTCAGTAAACGATTGTCCGTGTCACCGCGATCTAGAGGTTGGTTGGTTGGCGTATAAGGAGGAAGCACCTTAAGTGGCGTAGTATTTGCTTGTGTGCATGCACGCTTTTCTACGAAAGTAAATGAGACAATTCGTTTCGAACCGTAACCATGGTACCGAATTAGTTCCTTAGATATTCCCGCTACGCTTGCTTAATCTCCGGGCTACGGGTGGTCGTCAAGCCTCTGTGCTGCCAATGGAACTGTTTCTTTAACTTTGTTAAATGTTTAAGTGAAACATAGCAAAGAACATTGTTGCAAACTTTGAGATTTGATTTCAGAAGAATTTTAAATCAAATATATTTATCTTTATGCTGGACTATTTTGTTTGAAACAGGAGAACAAAGACAGGAAATTCCCATAGTAATATCCCAAATATCCCAAGTAATACAGAACACTAACAACAAGTCATAAGGAACATAAAAATGGTAACATTTTCCTGCTGCCCTAAAAAGTTTTAAGAATTAGTAGTCTTTCGTCGCAAATTTAGCAATTTGTTATTTTTAGTTATATTTAGTTACAGAAAGTTGAGCTCCATCTTACTTTTCGCCATCAAGACTCTTGTGTATTATAGATAAATTAATGATTCTTCATGGAAGCGTTTTGCTGCGTGCGTGATCTATGAAACGATCACAAACCAACCAACCGTTGTGGCTTGCGTTGAGCTCCGTTGTGGCATTCAACGGTATTCGGAATCTTCGGGATTAGCCTACAAAACGCATATGAAAAACCAGCGATTCTTGCTTCGTTCAAAAGACGTTGGAGAACCGCGGGAGATACAAATAGAACCGGTCGGAGGTATTGGAGTGATTTAAATATGTGCGTGCGTCTTGTATCCATGCAATAGTATGGTGCGCTGCCGTTAGGTTCTAGATGCAGATTCACCGTGCTGAGACATCAGCATGCATGCAGCAAGCGCTAGCGGATTTAATTCGGTTCAAAACGTGATCGTGTCTTGCAAACGGAACACGACGGTGCATGCTGGATTGACGGTAATTACAGAATATGCATGTCCATCGGCGTAATAGGAAGACTGTGGCTAGGCAAAGACCAGAATTTTGGTGTTAGCCTTGGGTAGGTTGATACCATCCCCTGGCTGCTGATTGCGAACGTATGCTAGCTGCAAGTTGATCATCTGTGGAGAACGAAAAAACCTGTGGGGCGAATTGATATACTGCACAGAAAGTGTCTCGTGTAATTGATGCTCTTTCCTAAGATTGCTCAAACTTATGGCGGCAGATGGCATGATGCATTAGAGGGTAGATGTCGTTACAGTTCTATTTTTATCGGTATAAGGCTCACTCCAGTGCAGGGTCGTTCAAAACTGGATGCAGCTAATCTGAACGCAGAGACCTGAGGGATGCACAGATAAATGATGGTGGTCCGTTCGCTTCCCAGGAGATTCAATGACCTATAATTACGTTTCTTACCACCAATGAAACTCTAGTCTCGCGAGAAGCAAGGCTAGGTATGAATATCTGTGAAACAAAACTTAAGACTCAGAACGATCATGGGGATTTAAAGCCAAAACGATCATGATCGTTAGTCGATGTCATTAGAAAATAACTTCCTTACGTGTGGCCAACAAATGGCGTAAGGAATTGTATAGAAAATATCCTTATCGCGTCATCGTTGCATTGTACCTGTTCCTTGTATTTAATAGTTTGATAACAGTAAAAAGGTTTTCAATAAATAAATTTTTCTGTGTTTTTACTTTCTTTACAGCTGCTACAGTAACATTTGGACGACGTAGCGAAGTATCGATGGAAAGATGAAATAAAAGCAGGAGCATATTTCTTTCGCGAGAAAGTTAATATAATCGTTAGTATCCTAGCGCTTCTTCTGAGCGCTTTCGTATCACGACGTCATCCTCAAAAATGGACACAATGACATTTGACGACGAGCCACCGCCTGAACCGCGGGAAGGCTGGTTGCTTGTACGCGTATTCGTTCCCGAGCTGAATGTCCACAAGAGCCTCCAGTTTCCATCGGATAAGATCGTATGGGATGTGAAGCAACAATGTCTCGCCTCGTTGCCGAAGGTAAGTTACTTCAATTTTGACATTTTTCTTCACACTTACGCACAAGTAAGATGACGTTTGTTTTGCTACATCAATTGCATTATTAAGCATTATTACTCATCGTACGATTCTAGAACTACTAGTCAGAGCATGTACATGCGGTTGGTTCAATAATCGACCTGAATGACCTTGTGCGAGTCGCTTGTTGTCGCTAACTTCTTAGCAGATGCGTAACACCTTTACTCCAAATTGATAAGCTGTTGTAGCTCATTGAAGGAAGTCAGCGATAAACATCTACCTGTCTGTTGGCGCATGTCTAGGAGTGAACAAAAAATGGCCCGCTTTATCATGTCTCGAACCGAACGCTGCCTGTTACCATCGATCATTTATGACAAATCACTCCCATCATTATTCACTGTACTCCTATGCGTGACGGCTGATATGTTTTTAGGCACCAAACATGGGGTAGATTCTTCGAGGTGGAAATTGTTAAAAAGATTACAGTTCAATTTTTGACGTAAGGCGATTGTGCGTAATGAAGATTTTGTACTTCTGCGCACAGAGATTGTAGTAATCGATAAATAATGGTTAATGTAGCAGCAGTATTGTTGGGATTACTTTGAACTACCTGGTTCTTTTGTCTTGTTAATGCGAGAGGTTGGCTTAAAGTGGTTTAACGTAAATCCTGATAAAACCACACTATTTCTCTTTGCTTCACTTTTACTGATTAGATTGTGGATGTTAATGACAGATACACGGTTTGTATGATCTACCCCATTCTACACATAAGAAGCCCTGTATTGGTGGTGCCTTCTTTTCATTCCACGAGACATATGTGAGCAACCCTAGCTTGCTCGTAAGCGGCGTAAAAGTCGAGAGAAACTTTATCTCGGGAAGAGCATTTGATGCGTTTCTGTGGTGGCATTGATTCCGTAGATCCATTTCTGGTTAGTGGCACATTTCTCACTTTTGTTCATATGGGTTCCCAGCATCATCTCCCGGCGACCGGGGGCAGTGAGTGGCAAGGAAACGGGGGGAATATACGCTCCAGAATTGCGGTCACCGTGTGTTTGCCCAACCACCACTACACACTGCATGCCATAGGTATGGCGGAAGTGCATCCATCTAGCTAACCACTACAAGAAGTATTTGGCTTGGTTGGCAGTGCCGGAGCCTGAACAAATGGGTTGCTAGTTAGTGGATGAAGGCTACGAAAAAGGTACGCTAAATATGGCCGTAGCTCACATGGGCACGATCTCTCGTACTTATCGAAACTAGCAAGCTGCTGGGTGAAACTGTATCAGATAAACAGAAACTCATCATTCCGTAGAGAACTGCGCTGAAGGTATTTTTATTGTTATTATTTTTGTCGGGCCCTTTGATGCGAAAGGAAATCCCGGAGAGCAAGGTATGCAAGTATGCCTCGTTCCTCTTTCGATCACGAAATGGAAGCAGTGTGTGCATTTTCATCAAACAGAGAGTCATCTGGACTCTGGAATTGGCATTAGATTTGTCGTAGGTAAGACTGGAGACTCTGGATAATAAGTAGGAACACAAATTTGTATTGTTGTCTATTACACATGAATCATATTACAATTGTCTACATGAAGGCAAGCTTCATACTTCTAGATTATCCGACTGCTAATCAAACAGAAGTTTAATTTCTATGGAGCGGTATAAGCAACCGGTAAGTCAACGGTAAGTCGCAACAGTTGTGCGACAGGATCGGACTTTTATCCAACCGCGTCGCGTCACACATATAAAATATGCCTGAAAAAGCATTTAACGAATGGCCGCAAATCTCAGTTAAGCTTTTGGGTCTTGTTGACGGGCGGCAATGTCAGTGGAGTAGTTTTGCGCGCTCTATCCCATTGATCATCGCTGGTGGAGCGTTTCGAACGTAATCGACGAAGTTGTGGTAGTTGTTAGTGCTCTTGCTGTCTTGCCGTCGTCCTCGTCATCAACCATCGCCATCATGTTCTTCATCATCGATGATTGCACGTACATACACTCCATGCTTGGAACCGGCTTGGAATGCGGGCCAGCTTCCAGGCAAACCAAATTCACCAACACTTGGTTGCGATACACGTACACACACACACACAGTGTCCAGACGGCTCGCGGGGCATTGTGTAGGGCTGTTGGACACAAACTAAAGCCAATGCTTCTTTAGTCGAGTGGTGGAGTTTTTCGAGTGGAGCACACGGTGAACGGACGGTGGTGGGTTTTGGAAAACCGGTTTTCGGTTTGAATTTCCGTTGTTCTTTTTTTCGTTTCGCTCAACATCACACAAACGCGCGCTCCTGTAGCGTGGCCAATCGATAGCCGTTGGTCATGTCGCGCTATGTAAGTGTGCGCGCACTCGCTCGCGGATCGACGTGTGCAACGCGGAAAAGAGAAATGGGTTAAGCTACACTGGGAATGTATGTCTCCTGAAAATGTGGTGGTAGCCGGTGGTGGCCAGGGCCCGCTTAGCGGCAAACGGTGCAAGGTGTGTGCCTGATGGCCGGGAATTCGGGCGGTTGCCTGGCCATCCATCGTTGTGCGACCGTTTGAACATGGGAGGAAGTTTGTGTGTGTGTGTATGGGTGTATTAGTTTGACCATCAACGCGGGAACCCGTTTCGTCCGGTGCCTCTAACGACCAGCGGTGCGAATCTGAGGAAATGGCGTAGTCTCTCGGTCAAAACCCTCCTACGTTACGGTCAGCTGAAAAAGGAAAGAGAGATTTTTAAAAGTCCTGTTCGGTGTCGCATTTATTTGCGTTCGCTTCAAAGCGTTTGTAGAATTTTCGGGAATTTAATAACTATCGTCTAGAATCTGGCCATGAAACAGCTTCCAGATGGGTGATTGTTTAAAAAAATTTGAGTAAGTGAAGCAATTCTACTTCTTTGATAACACACATTTTATAATAACTTACAAGATCGGTACTCTGACGCCTAATGTGGTCGTATTGTGCTAGATGTGGCTTCGATGGGCTGATTCTATTGTTTAGAAAAAATGGTCACGAGCTGTTTCGTTCTGGTGGCAAATGAAGCCTAATTTCTTTCCCCTTGAACCACGAACAACGTATTGATCTACTTTTTTATCCCGTTTGCTGTAGCCTTTCTCTAGTTGCCCTTTTAGTTGACTTGCTGTAGAATGTGAGTTCAATTTGAAACAATACTTCCTCCAATCGCCTCCAGCAGCAGTCTTTGACATGGTGGCGTTGCGGATTTCTTGATGTTCTTTTTCGCTGCTGCCCAGACCAAACCGTCGGGTCAATATTGTTTCCTTATAAAGTGACGTACTTGCAGTTGGAGGGCTTGCGGTCGTTGGCGGAGAATTAGGCCACGTGGCTAAACTTGCTTTACAACCTTTTTTTTTACAATGCTCTTTCATATCTGACCTTGCGAGGGAGATGTGTTTGGCTTAATAGCAAATTCCTGCGCTGGCGGCACGCCGAACCATATTGGAAGAGTAATTGTAACCATGGCCGATAAGATTTATGGGTCTGCAATCCACACGTTGTTTTGACAATCAGTTGAGGAAGTTTTGTTGCGTATTTGGAGCATTTATGATGCACAACTTCGAATGATTGGTTTTCTGTATAATCCCGTGGGCTATTATTTAAGCCTGTCAAACTTTGACTTGTTGAGTTTTGGAATGTTGAATGAATCATTATTTTTATTGCTGAAGGTATTGTACAATTGTATTTCACTCTGACACTTTACCGAAATGAAATATTTTCGCTAATATTCAAAATCAATGTGTCGTAAAGTTATTGTACTGCAAATTGTATCATATCAAATATTTAAAAAAATGTAAAGATTGTTACAATACTAATTCAACGTAGAGAAGAACCGTTTTATTTTGGACTATATCGATCATACGGTATTTCGCGCTTTAAATACAATCGTTTTTCTACAAACAATTATTACCGAAAAAGCACAAAAAAATACTTTTGGCAAATTCCGCCTATTAATTACATGAACAAACGGGGATGGTAATATTGGATTTTTTTTTGCATCATGTACCGTGTTAGCTAATAATGTTGGTTTTTTGTTCTCTTGCCCTATATTGCTCATCTTTCTGCCCATTCCATTACAATTTGTAAAAAGTACTCATTTTTCCACATACTTTATTGTTGTTTCAATTTTTTTCATAACATTTTTTGCATTTTCAAATCATTTGAATCTTTATTTGTATGATCGGTTGTTCACTTTACAATACGCTGCCTTTCTACAAATGGAATGTAGTGTATGTAGAAGAATTAAATTAGGTTTAAATTACATCATTTGCATGTACCATAACTTTTGCTACTTTTGTTTCCTTTTGTTTGTATTGTGTGAAATATAATTGATTTAATTACGTTTCTATAATGTACTTTTGTGAAAATGATGTAAAACGTTCAATTGATCTACAATATCCTGCTTCGTCATGATGTTCGTCCAATAGGTGGCCTACTGGTTTTGGGTAAGAAGTTTATGTATAAGCCATTATTTATGTAACAGAAAAATATATAAAGAAAGTTTTATGTCTCTTGTTTAAAATCGATATGCCGATTGAATGTGGTGCGTGATAATATGAAAATTTCTTTCGATCGCGAATATACCAGCTTAAACAATATTGCTAACTATGTTCTTCAGGCTGAGGCTGTATGTAACTCATGATAGTATATGTCGCTTAGACGCTAGTTACATTCAAATTTATGTACCTATAATTTAAATATCGTGTGTCTCCCCGTTGCTCAATGTCAGTGCCAATTCTACAAATCCCACAACATTTGAATCTAGCACCGGATGTGTTCAATCAATTTAATCATTTAAAAAACAAACAGAATAAAAGGGTGAAAGCGCAATCTTCGTGATTGGCCTGGGAAATTGTGATTCTAGTATAGGACCAGTATAGTATAAACGGAACGGATAAAGAAATGTATGCTCTCTTGTTAAATATTCAAGGTTACTTAACGTTCCTTACAATACTAGTTGTGTCCTTTTCGTTGGTATACTTTTTTCAATAATATTTTTATGTCCTCAATATGATTTTGTCTTTCAGATTGATTATATTTTAACTTATACAACCTATTTTATTTATTTGATTTAAAACACACGAATACTATCTTTAAAGTTTAAATGATAGAAAATCCCTGATTAAATATATTACACTTTTCATTGTAACATTATTTATCTTCTGATTGTTTTAATATCACATTACATTGTGGCGGTTTAGTTTGATTACCAAAAATGTATGAAATTCCTTGTTACTTGGCAGTGACATGGACTGTACTGACAAGCAACGCAGTTGAAGCTCATGCATCACGAGATACATTACGTAAACGATTGCATATGTTGGCTTGGCTTACGTCCTTAAACTGTAAAGATCTTTGCTGTGCTAAAACATGTGGGCATGTTGTCATGCAATGCATGCATTGCTTGTGCCTTCAAGTTGGCGAAATGTCCGAGCAAAAAAACAGTGCGTCACAACCGGAGCTGAAGTGCCTTTCAGCGATACCGAGAAGGACGATTGTAGACGACGGTGTCCATATTCGTCACACTTATGAAGCTTTTTCTCCATGTAGTGTATGTCAATAATCTGACCAATCAACCGAGTATGCTCAACGTGAACGTGAAAATTTATTACCTTTTAGGATGGCATCAGCGCTGTCTGCAAATTTTGACAACGCAGGCAATGTGAATGATTCACGATCCACGCAAGCCTGGGGTAAAACCAGCTTTTACGTACGACTGTTTATGTATCCGTTTAAGAGACAAAAACAACTATTAATAGAATCGATATAAAGTTCGATGTAATGAAGAAAATGGTAACCATGGTTTAGGGTTGGTTTGATCGGTGAAATTGTTTGGATGTGAGTTGCTTAAAAATGTCTATATGATTCATATCCTCTGATAACCAATCGGTTGGCAGGTACTTCAGCATTAGATGATAGCCATCTGGAATGCCATATCTAGCATTTTTGTACACTGAGTCATATATTTGTCTTTAATTGCTGTCCAACGACTGGTGATACGACTACCTATTATTATTCTTACCTGGTTCCCCATTGGAATATCTTAATTTCGCGAGACTTGAAATTCTTTGGTATATTTGTTGTCTGTTAAGAATAACCATCTCATATTTTAAACTCACCAATTTAGCCTAGAGTCAATCATTCTCGTATATATTGTTGTAACAAACATTTTTCAAGATGTTTGTTTGAAGACCCATCAGCCAGTGGACCTAATTTTTCTATACCCAAGTGTTTCATTATTTTAAAACTTTTTTTTCCATGTCTTGGATTTTTTAAGCAGAACAAGTATCCAAGATCCATGTCTTGGATTTTTTAAGCAGAACAAGTAATGATTCTTCATTAGCTCCCAAAATTCGCAGATTAGAGGAATGATACGAAAATTCCATATTGTCAGTTGTGCCAGTGCTAAAGACTCTAATGACGGAGACGGCGTAGCACTAATACTTGGCGCAATCTCCAATTATCACGATGTAGAAGGTTAATTTAATAAGCGTGAACTACGATGCATGTGTTACTGTCGGACCTGACTTTCATAGACGTAGTGAGCAATTTTGGTCGTGAATCGTTCGTTGCCTCGTTTTTCACACTCTGTCTACAATAGCCGAGCGTACCTTTTAGACTTGTCCGAGATATACACAGTGTGACCTCGAAAGACAGATTATATTAAACTGGGCTAACAACAGCGTTAGTGTCTAATTTTGCGCGCTCCTTGTCGGCGTTTGGTCTGGGAGATAATACACAAGTGAAGCCGGGGGGAGAGACAGATCGTTCGTAGAGGAGGATGGCTGTTGCACCTTCTGCTGGCTAGATGATCCCAATACCTTTGTGGTTTGCCTTTCGCTAACGCGCATAGTTCCGTGGTTAGGAGAGCTGGTTTTGTGATTAACCCTACGTTATGAGGGGTTTGTTTCTAGAGCGTCAAACCAGTATTTAGGAATTAGGGATGAATCAATTTCGTTTTTTCTGCTCGAAACAAGAATACACTTGCAGTTTTGTCCGATTTCGAGTGAAATTATTTTCCATAATTGGTAATTTAACATTTGTATTGCACATTGCTGAATGAGACTATAGGAGGAGAGGTCCTAGTGTTATCTACTTTAATTGAGTATAAGTAACTATGGAAAATGGAGTAAATTAAATGTATAACACTAACTCATATGTTCCATACTGATCATAACTTATAAATTATAAGCTCTCCGGTGAAGTACTTGGTGTAGTACGATTCTCAATTTCCTAGAAAAGATCAATTTACATCGTTCTATTGTTGCTGCCTTGCTTTCATGCAGTTATAATGAACATCAATCCGTCGGAAATGTCATCTCAGAAATTTGCTTCCTACAGGATGAAGGCCTTGGGGGCCACAGGAAAACCAATTTGTGGTTTTCAATATGTCGAGAGAAGCGAACCATCCACTCTGTGGTGTCGGCTAGAACCGGTACAGTGCATACAAATTTCCATCGCCGTAATTGTGTCGCACCGTGGGACAGTTAATATTTCAATCATCGTATTTCCGTTGTTTTGCCACACTATATGGGTTGATGGTTTACTGTTACCGCTCATAGTAAAGTTATTGCATTGCCTGGACAAAATGCTTTATATTATTATTAAGTGTTTATTGCTTTCATGCATAACATATGTAAAATGTATTCTTATGCTTAGGTCTCACTCATTATTGAGCTGTTCGAATGTAGTTACTAGTCGTGTATCATCAAGATTTTGATTTTTGTTGAGATATCTATATGACGGTTAGTCTTACATTCTACTTCACGTGTACCTTACGATGCAAATGTCTCAAAAGTGAACAATACCCGAGCAATTGCCGGTTAGTTTAGTATCGCGTGCATCGCAAGCAGGCAACATGATCAAGATGTGAATCGCAGTAGCCGGAACGATGCTTCTCACACCACACACATTCAACAATGTTCCGAGGATCATGTGCTAAATTTGCAATGGTAGGTGAAACGGAACGTAGCGAAAGAGAGAGTGCTGCGCAAACAGTTTTAAATGAAAGTTTAGACTGCTTTCCTGCGCCGTGTGCTTCCACCCGCTGGAAAAACTTGGCTTTGCTGAATGTAATTATCCCTAGACTCGGTACAAAATAACCGTTATAAATCTGATTGCTAAGTTGCCATTTTTACGAACTGCATTGCAGGACGGTTCAGTTTAGCTCGAGCGAGCAAAATTGTAAACGTTTAATGGTTGCGCTTTGGCTGACTGTTTTTTCCCCCGCATCATTTTTAGACCCAAGCCATCGCTTGGAAGTATAGTATACCGGAGGTCGTCATTTATTGTTGCACATGTCGACCGAGGGTTTCTCGTTTTGACACAGAAGCTGGGTTTTTTTTGGTTTTTATTGGTAACTGGTACTACTTCCCATTTTCTTCATTATAGAGTCTTGGCTACTAACAATCCCAAACTGTTTGACTCATCTGAATTAGGACCGATAATGAGTGTTTGCGAGTAAGGAAAGATAAATTAAAACCGATAATAAACCTTCACCCTCTATTTATCTAAACGTTTCTTTTACGAAACAAGGCAACTCGCGCACCCTTTAGACGAAACCGGCCACAGCTTTTAATTAACAATATGAAGTTAACCTTCGAATCATAGATATTGGTAAAAAGAGGCAAAATAATTGTTGATTAAAAGCCATTCGTTACGGTGTGTGATAGGGTTTCACAACTTTTGCGCCTGTCATGCTTTTAAAGTAAGATTTTTTCGTTGCAAAGAAAGTTGGTAAAATCGCCAGCCAAAATAAACATTTTTACGAAGTAGATCTATTTATTTGGTTTAGTTGAAACTCAAGGTCATGTGTGTTGCATGCGCACCATCTGCTGTACGATGACGATGTTAAAAAGGAACATTAATCATCCAACCGGTTTGTAAATAATTGTGTGTATCAGACATAAAAGTGGAGGATAATTATTCGTTGATTACTGTAATTGAAGGCATAGATGGCTGCGTAAAATGTGTCTCTCTACATGACTGAGAGACACACTCTCGAAGGTTTTGCTTTAGATATATGCACAAACCCTTACAAGACGTTAGTATTGGTCCTAGCACGTGGCGTATTGTGTGTAATCGTTTTACCCGTCCCATATTGTTACCTAACGTCAATCAATTATCGCACATTGACAATCGCACAACGAAAATTGCATTGGATTCTTAATTGCAAGAAAATGGTGTTTTTTAAAATATTTTTTTGACTTAAAGTATCTATATACTGTAGAGATACTTTTGTGTATGATTGCTAGAAACATGAATATTGTGAGTCAAAGAGTGGGAATGTTAATTATACGGACTGCTCTCCAAATGATCCTACGTCCTCATCAGGAAAGGGGTATTATGTCGCTGTATATGTGACGGTTTTATGATTATGCAGGCACTATAGTGTGGACTGGGAGTTGTGGCATACTGTTAGGTAATCACGTCATGACCGACACCGTATCTCGTGAAGTTCGAGATCGGACGAAAAACACGAGAAAGCCTCAAGAGTTGCATGAAGAAATCCCCCAATAGTGATCACCTTGAGAAGGCCAGCCGTGGGATTTCGCACGATACCTTTTTCAGTTTTCCTTTCCCTGTTGCACCTACAACAACAATGGTCCCATTCAATTCGCTGCAGGCTAATGTGGTCTAATGTTTTTTAATTTTACCATTGCTTCAACATAATTTATCGTGCCAAGTGTTTACGCTTGGTAAGTCGCTGGCTATGCAAAGGCAATGGTTTGGATGATAGGACAGGTTGATTTTTTTCTTTCTTTGGACAGCATATGTCAGATAGATTGTCCGGGGTAAGAAGAAACTGTGTGTTACAATGGTTTTAAACGTTTTGTCGAACTAGTCTTTTATTCGAATGTGTTGTTATAATTGTGCTATTCTATTCATTATTTCTATCTTGCAAGTTGCTAAAGAGTCTACTTTACATAAATAGGAAAAATAAATCGATTTATGCGTCTGACTCATACAGTGGCTCAACTCGTTATTAACGAAAAAATGTTTGAACGTGTAAGAAATGGGTAAGAAACCTCTGCATAAAGAATAAACCAACCTAGATCAGACATATTTGAGCTGCTCTGAACATTTGCGTCATCAGGACTGTGGCGACAGTTGGACTGGTTTGTAGGCCGAGACACGATTGCGTTGGTTCTTACGAATTTGCCCTAGTATAGCCGGCAACGTGAAGTGGATCACAGTCAAATCCGATTTTTTAAATCCTCAAATTTGTGACGAATGATTCATTATGACATATGCTAATCAACTGTATCACAGATGGCAATGAAAATCGGGCAAATATTTCTTTACGCCTATCTTTCCGCTGGACATTTAGTTTGCTTCGGAAGAGATTTATAAGTATGATCTACACAAATTGTGCTCGAATATCGTCAGAACAGGGTGCACGAAAATGTCATCTGTTCAACGACAGGCAACTGGTACGTCTTAGTTTCGTTTCTCTTCAAGGGCCAGATAGATACAGTTTCTCCATCAAACCTGTTTTAATTCTTGAGCGTTCACACACCGACTCTGTGTACCCCGAATTCAGGTGGTGTTTTGGCGACAGACCGACTGGTTTTGCTGTAGATCGGTCCGAAGCTGTTGCGATGAAACTGAAACATTCACCAGTCAGAACACTGGCTGTCGTTTGTGCTAAATGAAGAATATGACGAGAAGCATACAGTTTGTGAGTTAATTCTCGAATTGGTTGGTATACGCAAAGCAACTGTGCGCGTTCATGGAGCTGAGAATCGGGATTGCTTGATCGGATTAATGCTTACGTCATTAGAACAACAGCACCAACTGGAATCAAATCTGAAAACCTGAATGACAGACTTGTTGGCTACCCTTTTTTTTGTAGCACCAAAATCCACCTGTACATTTGCCGCGGTAAAAACGAATGGACGTCGTGCACTAGTCCGTTACTAATCTACCGCCCGTAGCCAACATGTCAATGATCTCTCTAAATTTGTGGCTAGGTTTCAAAAAGAGTAAAACATAATTTCAATCCACCCGTATACCATTATGGTTGCCAAGACCAAGCGGGTGTTCTTCGGGCTGTAACTCTTTGACGATGCACTAAGACTATTTGAACCAGACTGGATTATAATATCGCTTCTTTCAACAGTGTAAATTGTGATACTGATGAAATTTTTAAGATATTATTTTGGAATTTCCTCTTTTCATGTAAAAAAATATATAAATAACTTGACAATACGGCGCCATGCCGTCATAATGGAAAATAAATAAAATAAATAAATAATAACAGAACTTATTATAACAATTTTTACTATTGCCATTATACATCCATTTCTTAATGCATATGTACTATGTTGTTTTCTTTTGATTGATTCCTTGTGGTAAGATTTCTTTCGGTATCTGATTTATGTACAACGTAAATTCAATATTGTCTCTGCATCCCATCGTGCGCAAACTGTTTCTCACACAAATATGCAAAGACACGGTCTGTATGCTTAGCCCAATGTTTCCCCTCGTTATGCCCTGTTGATGATTGTTGATATTTTGTGTCGTCAGATATTTATAGCCAGAATCGACCAAACCCCAAAATACACCACCTGCATGTAATGCGCAATAGCTCGGAAGATTGAATTATTTATCCATCATTTGCATCATGGTGTGCTTGCCCAGAGTTTCTGAGCCAAGATAATTCAAGTATCTAGAATCTGCCTTGAATTGAATGTTTTCCGTTGTCGGGAAACGATGGTGTAAGAGCAAATTAACGAGGAAGTGTATGTATATTTTTTTAAACGAATGATCTATTGCTAGACAGAGAAACAAAGCCAGCGGATGCACTGCAGAAGAGCAGGTTTAAATTCCCACTCTAGTGCTCCAAGTGCAGGTTATTCCTACTGAAAGATGTGACTGTTAATTACATAGTTACGCACTTTGGAGCAACTTTAAAGTATTTCACCAAATATGAAGTAAGGTAAAACGGTTAAACAAGAAGATACGAAGGATTTAATTGCATTCAGCGGAAAAGCGCAACCATTTACTGCTCTGTCATTTTGAAGATATCGTGAGAAATTCAGTTGACCTTCCTGTTGTGTAACGAATAAACTTGATTTAAAATATCCGTTCTTCCGTTAACCTTTAAGATTGTTGAAGAATTGTGGATAACCTCATTACTATAACATAACTTCTAGCATATTTGGCGTGTCATACCGGAAAGTCGTTCCCCTTTTAAGGTTTTATGCACGGTTTCTTAAGCTTTTATCCTACACATCTGAAATGAGTTTGTTAGCAGGCTTGCAGGTGAAGGAACTTGAAGCTTCTTCTTCTTTCTTGTATATTTGTATATTGTATATTTTGCACAAATGTATGGTAATGACATGACAATTGCCTGAAATGAGAAATGAGGTATAGTACATGTTCGTGCAATTAAGTCATGAACAGTTTCTTGAGCCGTTTTTTGAATGTGACATTGATGAGCTAGGTTTGACCATGTATAATAAACTGGTAGAAATTAAAGTGTGGTATTCCCAATCTAGAAATACTGCTGATCGTTTGTGGAGATTTCAATAGCGGACAACATTAAAATTTCTTTTTACATTATAGTGGAATTCCTAGCACAAGAAGTCTAATTAATTATTAAAACATGACAACAAACCATTATACTGTTTAACTATTTTTATAATTTTATTTTGCTTAAGAAAACAATTAACTTCGTTTTCTCAGGGTCTATAATATCGAGTGGTGTGGCTCTGCTAGGTCGTCACAATCTAGCGTACGAAGAGAAGGTCTTATTGGGATTTGATATGGGTTAGCTAGTCGAGTTTGTTACTGGCACCGCTTCTAAAAAGAAGCCGTCTCAACAAACTCAGTAGTACTGGACCTAAACGCCAACTTGTACCAAGCCTCACCAACTGTCTACTGTACACTGACTTGTGTATCCGACAATGAGTGTATCAAACATTTTCAAACCTCCAATAAACATGTAGGCCAAAATTGCCAAAAAAAATAATAAATGGAATAGCAAAGCTGTCGTTGCAAATGTGTCAAAACGATTATTTTTAACTAAATTCATTTACTCGTATGCAGCAAAAAATAACTGGTATTCATATTTTGGATTCAACACCCTATTATTACCCGTCGCCGAGTGAACAACACTAGCCGTACAAGCTCAAATATGCTGTAGAGGAAAACATGGCTGCGGGTGTTTAACTGCTGACATAATAATTATTTCATATTCATCTCGTCAGCAAACCACGTCAGCTACCAGTACGCATCGAGTGATGATCAGAAATGTGAAAGATGAAGAACTGTTAGCTATTGCCAGTGTAGAGATGAGAGGTGTTCATTCGGAGCCAGCGAGCGAAAGGGGTATGAAAAAGTTGGCCAAAACGATAATCTACATGAACAGTGTTACCTACAATGGCCGCAGTCTATGCGCAGTCGAGCGCCCTTCTTATTTTTCTGTCCACCATAGTCAACACCAATAAGGATCGTAAGCGCGTCTTGTTCGATAATTATATGGCAGCGATGGAATAGCCAAAATCGACAATTACGATTAGCAACCAAGGCTTGATAGATTTACTTCTACGCTAGTGAGTCTCTAGCTATGATGTGATGATGTTGAAGACTGACAGGAGTGTCGGGGATAAGCGGGTCCATCAAATTTTAACTTCGTGGTATGTACTAATCTTGCCTGTAAGTAGTAAGGCTTTCGTCAGCAATACTTGTTTGATATTGCGAATTTTTACTTGAACGTTATCAAGTTTTTAAGTTTCTATATGTAATATTTATTACTTGATAAGGTTAAAATATTCTACTGGAAACAGAGTAACGTTTCGTGTAAATGCATTTTTAATTATGGTACAGACTGACATCACGTCGCCCTGAAACGGTAAGCAATTTTTCATACGAAACTTTATTAATAGTACGTCCTTGTAGAATAGCAATCATCAGTTTTCCATTCAGAGAAAGTATAAGATGTGATGCACTGACTTACAGGATTTATTTGTGTCAAAAGGTGAAGCTTTATTAAGGTCATGTACGGCAAAAGAGCTACAATATAGCTAATGAAAACTGATGCCAGGTAGTCCAAAAATTAAACAAAAATAGAAACTTTCAATACTTTATCATATCAGGCATAAATTCATTTCTATCAAACTTCAGTTTTTGTTTATTGTCTATTATTATTTGTTATTTAACTATGATTTTTCTTTTGATTTTAAAATTATATGTTCAAAAAAATGTGTTAAATTGTTTTAAATTGGTTAGGTTACTTCAAAGCTTGTTTTCTAATTTTTATTATTAGGTTCTAAAACATTTGCACATAAGGTAAACTTCTTAGTGGACAGATGTTGGCGTTATTGTGGGACTGCATATGCATTTCTCTGTCAACCTGGCAGTTCCAGTTACTGTGGCGAACAATCGGCATTCGCCTACGCACTGATTCGCGCTGATTCAACTCTGACGCGATTTTTCAATCCTCTTTTGGAGTTGTTCTTGTTAGTGTGCCAGTTTGCTTAAGAAACACGTAAACCATGTAGTGTCGTAGGTATGAATGTGTTAGTTTGTCACTGTGAGTTGTTGTGGGAAGAAATTTTGCAAGAGTTTCAATATCTCCAACGCAAGAATATTTCGTTCTTTCCAACATATTGGCCATGACTCAACCTAGTTAGCTTTCCATTCACGCAGACCGCTCTCAATGATTGGCGATTCAGTCGGTTAAAGTTATTTAATTCAGACCTATTTATACTTGACTGTTGGTTGCTACAAACAAGAATTCGAAGACAAAAAGTGTGTCTTTTCCTTTGTTTCTGGTGTTGTATGATCAGCCGATAGTATGTACTGTACGTAGTAATGTACTGCCAAAAACGTTTTTTCCTGAGCATCAATTTAAATCGTGGAATCGTTGTTTTTAAAGTAATTATACTCTCAATCCACGGCTCTCAAAATGATACCAATTCCTTCTGTACCAAGAAACCTGTTACGTTGTAACCTTGCTATATGAATATCTCCACGCGAGCAATTCAACCTTTATTGTTGGGTTTCAACACTTAAATGGCAAAACGTTTTCACCTTTCGCCGATCCGATCGCCAGTTGCGTATTATGTACATTGGTGTGACCCTCGGATGAAAATGGAAACAAGCTCTCGTTGGATTTTTCACCGTTTAGTGCGATGAAAGTTTTAAAAAGGTGATGAAAACAATTCTCTATTACGTTAGGTGGTTAGTTAGCAAGCTATGTGTTCTGTAGGAAACGAATGAGTGCTAGAGATTGTTTTAAACATCTCGCACACGCAATCAATAAACATCTCCTCTATAGAAAATGAACCGTAAAGCGACGACCTCACATGAACGTTCAGATTCCAATGGCCGGATGATCATCTGGAAGAGCATTGTGTGAGCAAATAAATCAGACAGCGAATGAAAGAAAAATTACACACAACACAAAATCTCGCACAAAAATGGTCAACACCGACACGGCGGCTGTAATCCTACAGGCCTGCTAAAGCAAATGTATGTCTTGCCAAAGTTCATTTGCAAAACAGGCGCTCTCTTGCTGAGCAGGGTATTTCTTCCTGTACCGTTGCTTGCAGAAACTATCGCCACTACCTACAACATTGTTGCATATTGGCCGAC
The DNA here is from genome assembly GCA_002091835.1 of Anopheles maculatus. NCBI lineage: Eukaryota > Metazoa > Arthropoda > Insecta > Diptera > Culicidae > Anopheles > Anopheles maculatus. Next base: position 39,878 of record KZ063583.1, read on the forward strand.
CCGATATTGGCCTTCAAAATGCGGCCCTGTTTTTTTTTTTCTTTCGTGCGAGATTCAACACCAACGGGGTGTCTGGGTTTGAGCAATCGTAAGGTACGTACGTTGATTCTTCGTATAAGGCAACGGTGATGTGCATGTGGATGGAAACTAAACCCCCACCCCACGTATAAATTTACATATGCACGCATCTTTAAATCGATGGGTACCTAAGAACCGATCAGATTCCTGCAACTGCCGTAAACGAGCGCTTCGTACGGCGTTCGTATGCGAAGAGAGTGTCATTAAAACTAAACAAATCCTTCGGCTTGCTGCAGAGATGAAGCGATAAATACTGCTATTGTTACGAAGGTGTTGCGTGATGTTGTGCTTAATAAGTAAACATAAGTTTAACACATTCGTTAAAATTCGTTTTGGATTCGTTGGGATCGTAGTGTAAATATAACAACTTGGAAGAATTTTATATAACTTAATATGAATGAATGAACATAAATTCAAGACACTTAAGAGCGCTATTTTCTCTTCGGTAGAACGATCCTTGGCAGAAAAACACAATTTCAACGTCATTAAATTTGCACTAGATAATCACACAACAAACGGAATGTGCTCAAGGTGATTCCCTCGCGTTAGTAATCCATTTTAGAAACCATATTAACACTTCAAAGCCAAAGCGACACTAGCGGACGCGTATTATTTTGTCTCCAATAGATTGTCATGTTTGTTTTTCCCCGTTACCGTGTGACGGCCTGTGTGTGTTTGTATGCAATTGCACGGTGATTCGGTCCTTTGCTGTACACAATCCAAAAGACAGCCTTTCCATGCTTGTTGTTCCGTGTGCAGCGATGCGTGTTAAAATACCAATAATGTTGCGAACAAAAATGCACGACAATTCGTACGCTGCCCATGCCCATCGGGCATCATCGGAAAAATGGGGGTTTAACAATTGGCTTTATGCTGCCATCGATGGTTTTAGATATGCGAAACGAGAAGAACAGAAATGGTTTCAACCTCCGGTGGAAATGCGCGAGGCAAATGGGAGGAAAATTAAGTATACCAACCTTCGGACAAATGATAGCCAATGATGCGTTGCATCGCTCGAACGAACAGGCTTGATGGCGATGGTTTTCAGCAGACAGGCGAGACCTACAAATCCCATGGTATGTCCTCAATGGCCCGATCTGGTCTAAAGCAGATGGATAGCAATTGTTTTTGGTTGTAAACTACAAGAGCAAAAAAGGGTTGGTCGGGTAGGTCGGTCATCACATTCCTGGGATCGAATGGCACAATCGAGCCACTATTCTTCTATCTTTGTGCAATGGTCACCGTCCCAAAGCCGAGCTGCAGCTGGTGTGGTAGTTGGAACTTTAGAGGAAGCTCCCGTTTTTATGTGTAACTGGATCGAAGTTAAAGTTTCGCACCATTCTGCGCGTAGGACAAAGCAAAAGTAGGATAGTGTCAGTTAATAGTCTATAGAAGACAAGCAAAGAATCATCTTTGATCAGCCTCAACGGATTTGCTTTCCATAACTCAATATTTCCACCTCTATAAAACTGCTCATCAATCCATTTTCATGGTGTTTAGCCAAAGCGATTTAATTAAGTTTCTAACATCAGAGTGTGAGACCTTCACGACAATGGGTTTTATAAAAAAAAAGATAGTGTGTGACTTACTATTATGCAAAGGCGTTATACTTCCGGTGTTACATACATGCCCCTTATTGTTTTGCATCGGATATACAAGTTTACTTTCGAGTAAAATGGTTTTATAATTAGTATTTTGATGAATAGTAGTAGCTGACTTACTTCAAGCGTTGTGTTCAACCAAAGTCGAATAATGTTTGCACGATCATTATCGTTTTCCATTCTGTTACGTTTCGTTCAGTTTTGCTTACTCTTTCCTCCAAACAAACAAAAAAGATCCGAATTCGGCGGTGGAATATATTTGAGTTGCATAAGGCGTCCTACCTCTGACACGTTTGCAACGTGAAAAGATGGGTGTTGAAAATGACAATGCCACCATAATAGTGTGTGACTAAGGTTAGTAGTTTAAGATGGTGCATGGAAACAATAAAGCGTCGCAACCGACTGCATTGTACGTGAGCGAAATATAGAACTTTATTCTTATGACAATGCGCACGGTTAGCGCACGAGAGATTTGTTTCTGCTGCAAGTTTTCTCTAAATATTCATTGTTGGCACTAGCGAGGGAAACAGACAGCAATTCGCAATGTCGTTAGCTTAACAGAAATCTGTTCCAGTAGCGATTTAGCCGCTCTAAGTGATACGTATTGGACATGATTTATCTATGCTAGAAAATACATCACTTGGGTTAAAACTTAAAAAAAGAGTTATAAATATAAAGTATTTATATTTGCAACTTCGTTTTTCTTTTTTTAATTATAAGTTTAAAAACGCTACGTTTGAGAGATGTTCCAACACACGTTCATTTGCCAAGCAATCATGTACGCCCGGAAGCTAAACAAATTACCCAATTTCTTCAGGTTTCCTGTCGGTACACATAATTTTACAACATCGTTTGCAAATCGCTGTACCCTGGCTGGCACGTTGATGATGCTGGGCTGGTAAAAATACGAATTTCCACCCTTAAGATTGTCAGATTTACATCCATCAAATGGTGAAGGTAACGGGAATGATGCAGTCGGTTGGATAATTTGAAACTAATCTAATCATATAATACATAACATCTAGTTCTGAGACACCTTACGTTATGCAGTAAGGGGATGTTTAATCTGCGATTACCTGTAAACGTATTGGATACTTATATTTGAACTTTTCTTATATAGTTTCAATACGGCAGATACGTTTTATTCGGTCGATAAATAAAACTGGGTAACATCCTCTTTGGCATTGAAGTCAACGAGGTAAACGAAGGACAAGGTTTGCTTCGAGTAAACACACAAGAAACCATCATAAAAGTTTGAATGACGAGAGCACATCTATCATTCATTCATAATGGTATTCATTATTTATATTCCTGCACAAATGTTACCATAGATGTGCAGGATGATGAATTTTATAGATCAAGCGTTAGTTATTAATGTGTCCTTAAAATTTATTTGGCATCAAACGTGGCCTGTGAAGAAATCCATAAAATTTGATTTGACGTCACATGTTGCCTAGCTGATGTCTTCTAATTTATTCAACAGCCTTTAGCTCATTATGAGGTCAATGTAGTCAGAAATATATTAACGTTTTTTTTTCTAATTTCATTTTATAGGAACTGAAAGAAAGCTTCAACTACGGATTATTCTCTCCGCCATCAAACGGTAAAGCCGGAAAATTCCTCGATGAAGAACGACGATTAGGGGATTATCCATTCAATGGGCCGGTTGGCTACCTGGAGGTATGTATTAGTTGTATAGTTCAACAGAGATATTTATATAAGTTAAGGAAATGCTTCTCAGTTATTGTAAGAATCTCCGCGGTTATTTAGGTGTCACAACACATTTTTTCAAGTGCTAGGGAGTTTTAATTAGTTCCTTAGTTACTTCTTTCTTCTGAAACAACATACTTTTTGCTTTGCTAGATTGTCTGTAATTGCATGATCGAGCAGCTTAATCACTCCTATCCGGTATCCGTAAACGGTCCGACCTGCTGTCAGTTGCTTGTACGAATGCTTCACAACTTATCGTTTATGTTTGGGGTCGCTAACAATGGATGATCGCATAGATGGTCAGTTACGGAACCGGGAGTTCATTGTTTTCAATAAAGTTTCTCGAAGATGCAAGGGAAAACGCACTGTAAACACGCTTGCATTAATTCGGGCACAATTCTATGCTCCACCAGATCTTGGAGACGCAGTTCAGTGAGCTCGAAACAAACGCGACAGGAGTCAATAACCGTAATTTACATATGCTCGCACGCATCTCGTCAAATAATCGGCCATTCGATGTACATTGCGTTCATTCAATTTTGTCGCGGCCACTGCTGCAACCCTTGCATGTGAAACATCTAATTTATTGTTTGTGCATGTTAGATAAACACAGTCGTTACAATTTTCTCTTACCCCATTCGTTTGTTGCACTTTCTACGTGCCTTGCGTATTCGTTTAGATTTTGTTTGTATCAGAGATGGGAAGTATCTCTTAGTGAACCAGCCAAAAGGTGGTGCCTAGTTTGAAATATTGATAGGGTGTTCACCTCTGTTTAAACGAACTAGAGATCATCAGGCAGAGAAAATTGTATAATAAGATGGAGCACTGTCGAAAACATATGATCTGTTAAACATTTATTAAAACTTTTTTATTTTATTCTGAATATTGTTTTTGCTATTTTTTAACATTGGTGCAGGGAATTCTATAGAATTTCTGATAGTGATACATAATAAAACGATAATTTGAATTTGCATTTGATAGCGTGTACCGTGTGCATAGAAAATATTAGCAATCTTCATTTATCAATATTCAATTGTACTTTCTGATCCATTTCTAGCTAAAATATAAGCGACGCGTCTACAAGATGCTCAATCTAGACGAGCGCCAACTGAAAGCGTTGCACACTCGTGCCAATTTGCGGCGCTTCATCGAGTGCATTAATAGCGGCCAGGTGGAAAAAATCGCCAAGATGTGTGCCAAAGGTTTGGATCCCAACTTCCACTGTCAAGAAACGGGTGAAACGCCGCTTACCATCGCTACCGGTTCGAAAAAACCGAACAAACTGTTAATCGCGCTTGTAAATGGGGGAGCGCTGCTTGACTATCGGACCCGGGACGGCGCCACCGCACTACATCGAGCCGTTGAACGCGACAGTCTGGAAGCAGTAAGGTAAGCACTGTATCCATACGTCAAATTAGCAGTTTTGTGCACTGCAACTAACTGGTCCAAATCCGCAGTTGACGTTTGTTGTTAGAAGTGGAATCAAAGTGCAATAGATTAAGCTAAAGTTGATCGAACACTATAGCAACTTACCAATTGATGTTTGTTTCATTTCAGCACGCTTTTGGAATTAGGAGCATCACCAAATTATCGTGATACGAAGGGATTAACACCTGTATACTTGTCCGTGACACGGAAAACAGATCCCAAAATCAGTGAAGTACTCTTGCACGATCATGCCACACTAGGCATTCAGGACAGCCAAGGCTGGCAAGAAGTGCATCAGGTATGATACTCGTTTACTCGACCTCAGCATTATGTTATCTACTTCCATCCGAGGAAATGCTATCAAAACATACGGAAGATGGTAGCATTCTATTGTAGTACGGGGTCTGTAATTTGTATTAGTGTTGTTTTTACATTTATTTTAATTTGATTGATTTGCTGGTGATTGGGTCTAAAGGATTCTTGATAAGCCATTGAGAAGAAACCCAAACAAGTAACGAATTTATTTTATTTTACATTTTATCGAAAAAAATATTTTATTTAAAGAAGTATTAACGTGTCAAACGAAAGGAATAATAGCCGCACCAGCAAGACATTTGTTTTATAAGGCTAAACATGTTCAATTTTTAAATGGAGATATTCTATTGCGCTTAAGGGTATTCTATTGCGCTTAACGAACGAGTTAAAGTTCGTACTTAAAAATGAGTCCGTAATACAAACTTTCAAAGTTTCACTTTCCACAAAAGAACTGTTGCGACAGTTCTATAAATAGGATGTTTCGGATTCTCTCAAAATGTTATTGTTCATTTATCTAATGATACTCTTTGTTGTTCTTTTTTCTTTCTCTTTCCTATACCATAAATTTCTCTATTAAAAACACCGCTCTCTAATGCTACAATACACTCTACACTATAACTCTACACTATTTTGACTTTTCAACTATACGTAAACACAACACTAAATGTACTTTTGTACGACAATCTTTACACTATCATATCTTATAAACAACACGATCAACACACATCACACTTTCTCCTACTCTGGTACTCCTTTCCTTAATTGGGATGACAATACGTTTCCTGCGGAATATCTTTTTTGCACAACACCGTGACCTTTACCACTTACCTTTTAATGACTATGGCGTGTGTGTGATGTGCGTATGCGTGAGAGTAGGCTTGTCGGAACGGGTTAGTTCATCATTTAGAGCATTTATTGTTCTACGGTGCGGATATGGATGGTCAAAACGCTTCCGGCAATACGCCGCTGCATGTTTGCGCTGTTAACAATCAGGAGGCTTGCGCTAGAATGCTACTCTTTCGTGGTGCCAACAGAGGCGCATTAAACTATGCCAACCAGACACCGTACCAGGTATACTATTACTTTTTATCAATAAAATTGCTTTTTCCGTATTATTTCAATTGAGTTCACTAGAAAAGTAGATTGATTGAATATAATAGTCACCTTGATCGCAGTGCAGTGTGTTCCAGGCTGTAAAATAAGCATCCATATGATTAAAATAATGCGCGATTTAGGATAACTTGATTAAAATAAAATTACTAACGCAGATTTAATTCACTGTATGTTAAACATATGGATATTTGTTTTACGTTTTTTCGGAAAAATATTGTACTGCAGTTTTTATTGCATATAAAACATTTGTTTCAAAAAGTCAATTTCTTATTTGTCTTTATAAAAATACTACTTCAACGTAACTGTTTTCTTGTTCGCTATTTAAATTGTGTAGTTAGATGAGTTTAATGTTTTCTATTTCTTTTTTATTTGATTGATTTCAGGCAGAATTGCGTTATTTTTCTAACTCATAAATTACAGTAGAAGCACAATAATTTATTGTACATATTATATGGCATTTAGTTTAGCGATTAGCTAGTCTTTGATGATGTTTAGTTTTCTATTTGATTTTTTTACTTATTATATTTATGATCGATTTTTTTGTTGCATAAATACCATTTCATTACAATTACTTACTAAATAAAATTTTATTCCAAATTGTGTCCTGATAAAATTCACAGGTCGCCGTTATTGCTGGTAATCTCGAGCTGGCTGAAATGATTCAAAATTATAAAAACGAGGACATTGGTAAGTAGCGCTATATGTTTAATTGTAGACGACGTTGTATGAAAAGGTATATTTATCATCGGTGTTAAATCATAATAAACATGCAAACGACACCAAATCTGGAAAGCTTCCTACAGCAAATAGAAAACAAAACTTTCCAATTTCACACTCCAGAACATTTCATCCAGTAAACGTAAAGCGCATGTATTTCGCTGTAAAATACATCTGTTATCTGCTTTCTTCAATTTCAACGTTATCTTGTTGTATCGCACATTGCGCACAGAAATCCCTCATAATAAGTGGAAGTTATTTGGTTTATTTTTTTAACTCAGATGAAGTTATATTTTCCATTCAACTTGTTCTACTTCTTTATTCATTTTATAGTACTCGTTTCTTGTTCTGCTCGAAATCCTATTCGTTCTGTTACTTTACTATCATCTTCATAATCATCTTCTTCACCATCAGCATTGCCATCACCATATGATATCATCATGATTGTTGCTTTGGGTTTAAATAGTGCTTTTATAGTTCCTAGAATCTAATATTAGACGATTCGAATCTTTGTTTGTTTCTAGATGTTCAATCTCTAGAAATTTGTTGCTTTACGAAAACCAAACCGACATAAATCCTAACCAATCTCTTGTTTAGTACTTTTGTTGTTACTATTCGATGGGTAAAAAAATTGATGTATTCGAAGAAAAAAATGACACATGAAGTGCAAAAGCTAAATTTCTTCAATGAAATTTGACGGATTTATTATTTTT